>OMLF01037326.1:0-26928 GCA_900302615.1 Holocentrus rufus | reverse complement strand
GGGTTGTTTACTGTTTTCTTTCAGACAGGGTGACAACAGTCTGTGAACAGCGACTTTAAGACAAATTAAGAATTGACAGCCCATTCGCTAGATCTTCATCAGGACTTCATATTGCCCCTAGTCCAGAGTGCAACACCAATCTGAGTTTGGTCTTCAGTCATTAGGCCTCGAGGTGTGGCAGTTTGTCATTCTTTGGCCTCAATACGTCCACATATAATTTTGGAATTGTTATTGAGAAGATGGAGAACAAAGATCAAGCAAAAAAATCTAAGAGAAAAACAGATTAGAGCATCCAGGAAGCATTCAGGCTACTTTTCCATATCTGGTGAGGTGATACTTAGAAAAATAAGACGTTATTTTTGTGGTCACTCCCTCTCCGATTGAAGTTTGGCCTATTCAAAAATTCTATCCAGCCTCCATCCCCACGATTGGTTTTTGTGAGGAATGATCAAAACGTTTTCCTCGTCGAGTGGAAGTAGCTTCAAGAACTGGCAAGATCACTGCACACGTTTTGGTTTCCCTGACGCTTACAAAGACATGCCTAACTAACCACAGGTAAGAGGAGAAGTTGTTACAGGAGAAACAATTGTGCTCCCAGGCACTGATGAGAAAAGTAATAGCGTTACTCAGGCCGAGGCATTAGTAACGGGTAACGAGTCTGGCGCCACGGATCGGCCCGCTGTGGTCTGTCGGCTCGTTTGAGCTCGGTGGTTGGTGGTTCTCAGCGACTAGACAGCCCAGACAGGATCTAACAGTCCTTTGTTAATATGCTCATTGTATCTGAGGTGTGAGCGAAGACACTTTGGTAGGCGAAGTCAGAGGTGCGAGTCTTTCATGTGTGCACATGCACGCACCGCGCGTCCTCGTGGTGTGAAAAGACTCCGACTGGGGCTGATGTGACGGTGAAACAGGAGCAGAATGAGAGCGTTTGCGTCGGGCTGACTCAATGATAATGTGTATTTTAGAAGTTTGTCATCTCAAAAAGATCAGTTTTAACCCATTTAAAGCAGCTAAACCCAAACCTGCAAACTGTACGAGACATTAGACATTAACACTGAATTTCACGTGCATCTCTTTTAATTTGACCGTAATGCTGTGAGCGCTGACAAATAAATAAATTTCTTGTCAACTGGTTTCTGATGTTGTAAGCTAGAGCAGTCGGTGTTTATTACATGGCTGTTAATTGAATGGGCTATAGAGTAAAACTTTAATCCCTAATCCTAATTCGCTATACTTCATGTAAATTAGCTCAACGTCCTTTAACTTGAGGTAACATACATTAAATCCTTATTCCTCCTCCTAAACTGAATGAAACATTTTGACCCACTGTCCCTTTTGGAAATTTTATCCTACTCAGTATTTTGAATATAAAACTTGAATGTATTGAGGGGTGTAAGACAAAGACTTTTTCATTAGATTACTTTATTTAACAAATTCAGATATTTTGATAGCAAAACATTTCTAAACATTATTACAACATCAAGTGGTCTTCCTGAAGGAGGCTATAGGGCAAATAAACTACTGGCCTTTATGGCCTTATGCAGAAATACAATAGAAATATTTATATTAATCAGAAGCATTGGCAAACTTCTCGGTTTCTAAAAGAGCTTTGTCCTCATACAAATCATTTATACACACAGTTATTTACAAAAACAAAGAGAGAGAGAAAGAGAAAAAAAAAAACGGTGAACATCCTGAATCCAGCCCTCTCTGTCCTTCATTGAACTATAAGTGAATGTTGAGAGTGAAGGTTCTCACCCTCTCCAGGTAAAAGAAAAAGTCACAACCTTGGACTCCAAACCAGGGGCGTCACTACTGGGAGGAAACGGAGGAGTACTTAGGAACACCCAAGCTGGAGGGGGTCTCCAGAAAGGAGAGGTGTTACTGTACTAAATTAAAGGAAAAATACCCCCGAGGATACTTTTACACTCTTAGATATTAATTTGTGATGTCCAGAGCATTCCAGGAGTTATTTGGCCATGAAGTGTTATAATTTAGTCTTCTGGTGTACCCATTCTACCTCATCCACATCTACATTGTGCAGGAAATCCTACATTTCCCAAAATGCCTTTCAACAATTCCCAGAAAATGAGAATGAACTTGCTAATGATAGTGAAAACAATAGTAATAGGGTTGCAATGCAATTCTATTCCTATGGTGATGACAGAGTGGGGATTTTTCAAGACATGAGAAATTGAGAGGTGCGCCCCTTACTCAAAACACGTCTTGTGGATGCATTACATTCTAATCTAATGACACTACAGACACTGGAGAAGTGAATACCTCTGCATTTTCTACAGTGAATATCTATCTGTAAGATGAATGGACATCAGTGCTATCTAGTGAATCTAGAAAAAGTCTTTGCTCCTTGATTCTTACACCAAAACCTGATGATTACCACTGATGTTTTGAATTGCTGAAAAAATGTTCTCTTATCAAACTCCATTGTGGTTCAGGTCCAACAAAATGAACCCAGGAATGCAAAGCACATCACCAATAGCTGTTTTTAACAGTGTAAAGGTGTTTCAGGGTGGGGTTTTCCTTTAAATATATCAGGGAGAGGTCCAGTGTCACATCTTATCAGGGTACCAGCTCCCTTTTGCATCCCAGCCAAAGCCCAAATCCCTACCAGGGCCTCCACATGGATTGTGGGTAGGTTATAGTGGGCATGCTCGGGGCGTCGCGGTTCTCCAAACCCTCAGTGGAGCTTTGGTTGTGCTCGCTGTCGGTCTCATCCAGATCGGAGCACAGGTCCTCGCTGGACGTGGTAGAAGGGGCTGGGGAGAGAGCCGAGGACGACCCACTGGATAGACTCCTTCCCCCAGGTGATGCCAGGGAGTTGCAGAGCGCCTCGCCGCCTCCGTGCCAAGTGCCGCCATTGTTACCGGAAGTGTCCGTGATTAGATCCATTAGCACGTCTTGGAAGTGGTCCTCGTTCAGAGGCATACACTCCAACAGATGGTTGAGGAGCTCCGCTGCCACCGTCGCATCTATCCCAGGACAGTTGGACACAAACATGTGGACCTCATGCATGCACTGGATGTAGCCGGCCGCAAACCTTTCACTTGCTTCTCGGTTCAGTGCATCGGTTTCTGTGAGGAAACCAGGAGAGATTATTAGAGATACATAAGCCTTACTGCACTTATGGTATTGCACCACAGCTGTTAGCTAAGTCCGTGTAGATGTTGGATGGTTGGCATTACTCAGCAATAGTGTACAGTAGTGCTGTTACTTTTCTCAGTAAAGAACTGTGTTACATATATTTACAGTTACCAGTTGAAGAGAATATTTAAAAAATGTCTGGCTACTTGTTTTCAGTCTCCTTTAAATATTACAATGAATGGGAACTTTTCAATATTGCAGTCAAAGCATTTGTACAGCTGTCTTCTCATAAGAAGGTTGGATGAGAAGATGACTTGCATGAGTCGACTTTCTCTGGGACAGAGACAGATGAGGTCCACATATGAATGTGGCACAAATCAGATCTGAAACAACTGGAAATCATAAAACTTTTTCCTGTTTACACCTTTGAGCAGCAATAAATCAGATATGTATAGGATATGTAAATAAAATGTGTACAGTCATTGCATTAATTTTGTGCAACTAGTAAGCTAATCCGTTTACTATCCCAGCACAGTGGGCCTTTAATTTGCAATTGTTAGAAGAGTCCAGCATGACTCTGCGCAGACCTTGGGTTCGGTTCCTCAGGATGTCCTCCACTTTTTTCACTGTCATCTCCAGCACCTCTGCGTTTTCCATCTTGGAGTGAAGCTGCAGAAACAACGAGGTGACCTCCATCAGAATCAAATGTACGCTATAGCCCACCGTTAAGGTGTGTGTGTGGGTGTGTTCGTAAGCTGGCGTGCGCGTGCGCCCATACTCACGTCCGTATCTGCGAGCAAAGTCCGCAGCTCCTGCAAACTCTCATTGATGCGAGCACGCCTCTTCTTTTCCACCAAAGGTTTTCTAGTCTGCAAGAGCAAAGTAAAGAAAACATCACATTTCATGCGCTGAATGCGTTAAGAGAATCCGTTACAGCTGCAGCACTGATTTGCATGCGCTGGATTTTACCCTACTGATGCGTGGACAATGCGTGCGTTAAATAAAACAAATGCTGATTCGTTACTGTCTCACTAAAGTTGTATCAATTCAATCAGTGAATCGCGTTTGCAACAAACGGGTGTTATTATTAGAATCGATAATCATGATCAGTTTGATCAGTAGTTGTGAGGTGAAACTCGGGATCCTTGGCATAAAACTGCACATCAACACAAATGCGTTCCGGATTAATTACATGGGCTTGCGGTGTAAAACCGGCGTGACAAGTGCGTCATTGCCAAATGGATCCAGAAAATGTATAAACCAGTTATTCCCTCAGACATCCCGCAGTACCTTTCTGTCCCCTTTCTGAATCCCGTAGTAGGACTCCTCTTCATCCATGCCAAGTCCGTTCTTGCTGGGCCGAGCCGAGGGGGCCATGTTGGTTGGATCGCCGTTTCTGTTGCTATTTCCCAATGCTGATTCTCCTCCCGATCCGTCAATGAGGCAGCTGGCAAACGGAACCGGTCAGAGAAAAAATCTATAAACTCACAGGCGAGGCGCCCTGTGTTTATTGTGCAATCCTAGTGAGACGTGCTGCTGGCGCTGAGTGGCTGTTGTTAGTATTTATAGGGGCTTATTAACATGTGAATAGGGGCAGAGCTGCTCTCGCTGGGGGACAACGGAGCGCACACGGCCGGAGCCAATGAGCGCTCACTCCCTTTGTCTCCGGTCAGCCCCGGTCTGCGCCCTGAGGAGCTGGACGGGCTTTAATAAATCATCTTTTTGGGTTAGGGGACCGGCGGCTCTGTTTTTTCCCCTGTTAGTCACTTACGAACTGTGCGGTCCTTTGGATCATTCACTTGCGCAAAGGTCATGTAGCTCATACATTGAAATTCAACTGAAGTTGGAAAGAAGCCTTTCAGAACCAGCTTTATGTTTGTGATCAGCGTTGCTTTTTTATTTAAATAATTTGAATTTTTTGAATGAAACACATCCATTTCTTCACCACTTTAAAATGCGCTTTCACGAATTATCTCATTTCTGAAGATGGCTGTTGTGGCTGCAGATATTATAGATTATACATTTTGTAAATTCATGTCATTCTTCCCGAAAACAAACAAATAAGCAAAGAAAAATAGCGGCCGTGTAGGTTAAGTTTACATTTTAAAGTTATTTGTGCAACATTGTGACCTAATTGTCATAGTCTCACTGTATTAATGTCAGCATGTTTTCTGCCCTACCCATTCTCATCCCTGGTAGCTTTGTGTCCGAGGCTCAGCAGATTTACCCGGCTGTTTGGCGGATGTAACGCGATGCCTTCAGTTGGCAGCTGCTGCTGGCGGCCCCTCGGCCCAAACTGAATCAGCCGGGGGAATTAAGGGCCCTTCTCCAAAGAAAGCGACAGGTGTTGGCCTGCGCCTCGTTTGTTCTCCCCGTTGTTTAGTGACTTCTGATTTGTGTGCAACTGCATTCTCACGTAGCCGACTCTGGTGTTCTGAGAAAGTTTCTAATCTCTGGTTTGGCTTATTTTATTGATAACTTTAACCACGAGAGGCACGAGGCATCTTAATTGTAGCGTGATGTGTGGGCCAGACATGCAGAACATGTTACATTATGCTTACTTGAAAAAACAAATGTGTGGTTGTGAATTCGGTAGCTTGAGTACCCCTGATATCCATATGACATTTTCTGCGTTTGGGTTTGCTGGTTTAGGCCTTTACGCACAATGTCTATTTGTTTACGTCTAGTAAGAGTGCTCAACCCTCTGCCCTCGTTTTTATAAATGTTTTGTACAGCGCATTATCATGCAAATTACTCTCATAATAGAACAGCTCTGTCTGCTCCAAAGCGAGCCACGAGCTGTCTGCGCCATCCTCCAGGTAAATAAGCTGATTGCTTTAGGGTGCACTTTTACGCACGGCTTTTTCGCAATTGCGCAGCGTTTCGGCAAAGGCACCAACAAACTGTACCTCAAATTTGAAGGGAGAGCTTCGGACCTTTGAAGTGGAGGGGTTTTGGCACCTCGCCACCCCCAAAAGCTCCGCTCCAGATCTTTAATGGTCTGGACTGTGGAGAGAGCAGCTGTCTCGGCTCGCTTTTGTTGGTGAATTCGCCGAGGGACCAGGCATCCCCCTCTCTCCCTCTCTTCAGCACCGCCGCACAGCTCCATTAGCTCTGTGGTGGCAAATCATAATGGCCATAGCAGAGGGAGAATGGGGCCATGTGCATGTCTGTAATTTTCAAAACCAATAATGCGTTACTGCTTTTTTGAAACATAAATGTACCAGAAAGTTACAAATGTCATTTTTTGCGTGACACGAGGAACCGTTTTAGAGAGGTTTATGTTCAGATGTTTCTACATGGAACCCTTTCTTGTGTAAACAAATATGACCATATGCAGTGACTCAAATCAGTAGTAATAGAAGCCCTTTTAAAGCCCAAACTATTGGGTTCTTTATTCTGATTTACCATTGTAACCAAATAACATTTTTTTCATAGCAGAAGGCAGATGAATGTGATATTGCAGTGTCTTTTAAAATCAGTGAATAAATAAACACATATAATCACATACAAATTCTTGGAATCACTGACTATGGAGTATGTCTTAAGAATAATTCCCTGTGTTGTTATATCTAATCACTGTTGGTAATAGGTGACGAGCACATTCAGTGTGTAATTTATGTGTAATACTGAAAATGAAAAGGTCCCAAAATGTTGCAAACCAGTTGGTCTGAGTTTGTAATATCAAAGTTTGTCAGGCAGGCAACTGCTGTGCCTGATCTGCACTGAATAATTCAGCTTCTTTTAAAGAGAAAACTTAGCCTAACTGCTCACAACTGTAAGGTCGAGCACTAATAGACGTGAATAATTTGCAGAATGGTATCATGCACCATGTAGGTTCTTTTGTTAGATTATAATGTCAACAAAAGCAGGACTCAAGCATAAATGATGGGATCAGTGTTACAGGTGCAGATCGTGTCATGGGTTTTCAATCCACCTTGTCACTGTGGCAAAAGGGCGAGTACTTTCAGGGGCCCCTGAGTTCAATGCACTCGGGTGGACGTCCCACTCCCACTGTTGTCAGGTGGCCTCAAGATTCCCATTTGTACCCCAGTTGGTTGCATGTCATCCACTTGCCGCTTTTCTTTCCAGAAAAGCAGAAATGCCTTAAAATAATCTGCAAGCTCATCCTTTTTTTGTAAGCAGGATGGTTCATAAAAATGAATTAAATTACATCAGTTCACAATCTTTTCATTTTATTAATGTTGGGGTTAATTATACAATAAAGGAGGAAGAAATGCAAAATCTATACAGTGCTGAGCAAAGTCTAAGAAGCAAAGGCATACTTTATAATATCAAATAAATAAAGCGGTTAATACAATAAATATAAGAAAGATTAATAAGAGCCTTCTATAAAGCAGGCTACAGGAAGTCAACTTCTGATGGGAAGTACTGAAAAAGGTCTGTATCATTATAGCACATCTACAATAATTATCACTGGAACAAAACCGCCCCACACATTTGTCTTCTGAGTAACATATCTATAAGATACATAATAGAGGAGCATCTAACAAAATGGAGAATCAAGATCATAAATCAAGTCTGCCAGTTCACCAGGGCCTCCACATCTCCAGCATTCCCAAGTGGGGGCTGTGGAGCAGGGGTCTCTCATGTCCAGCAGCATGGTGGGAGGGCCCCTCTCTCTGGACCTGCCTGCCAGGCTGGGGTTCCCCTCTGATGGGTGTGCAGGGGAGCCCGACGCCTTGGCTGGGCAGAGGTGGGACGTCCTGCCTGGGCGTGGGCTGGAGGGGGCGTTCGTCGGTGGACCTGGGCAGGGACTTGAGCAGGTGGTTGAGCAGGCGGGAGCCCAGTGTTTTGTCCATCCACTCACAGGTGAGGAGCATGTTGTGGACCTCGTGCATACACTGGATGTAGCCCGTGCTGTACTTCTGCTGCGCCTCCAGGCCTAATGAAGGATCTGCTGAAAGGGGAGGACATGAGATCACAGGTGTCAGAGCGCCCCCTGGTGGTGACAACACAACCTACAGTCTCTAGACCAATTCACCACTTGTAGACATGCGTACACTTCTTCAGCCTTGTCAATCCTACAGCGAAACATATTTACACTTTGGAGCTGCCCACTATAAGCCACAGTTGTATGATGCGGGCCACTAGGAGCTGTCAAATACTAGTGAACAGTTTCCCATCATTAATCAGATGTGGGACAAAGTGGAGGGATATTCAGATTGGAACCCCACTTTTAAGTTTTCATACTTCTACCAAGTTTTATGGTACCTGAACTGACATTTCAACGTGTTGCTACTGCCCTCTACTGCCTAATGGGTGTCAATGGATCCTAAACCCTCTGATGATTTTGTCCTGAAGAATCCCACTGACAAGATTCAAACAGGTTTAGCACTGAATTTCAAAAGTTTTTGGTGGACTGGTAACATTGCAGACTGTGAAAACTATAATCAAAACATTCATCCTCATAGGCTACATTCTTTCGTTGTACAAACAATTAATGAAACAATGCTGAAATTACTCTGACAATTCATCATATTTTCAGGGAGCCTCTAGAAGGATCATATATATGATAACTGAAGGCATTTGATGCCCGTAGGAGCTCACTGAGCCAGTTCACTTACCATTGAGTTTATTACTCTGGATGTTTTGCAGATGTTTCACTGTCATCTCTAGTATATCGGCTTTCTCGAGCTTGGATTGCTGTTGAGACATGAACAGGCACGTTAAGCTTCGACCTGTAGATACACAAGTTGTTTCCTTGAAGCGACAAGACGTGTGAAATACTCACATCAAGCCTGAAAGCTCCGATCACAGTTTCTTTCAGCTGATCCAAACAATTGTTTATCCTCTCGCGTCTTTTTCTTTCAATAAGCGGCTTCCTCATCTATAAGGATAAAATAATAACACTCGGTTAGTGGCACGACACTGGAGCGGAGAAGAAAAAGTGCGTTGGCCTTTATTATATCCCAGCCGAGGAACCTGATCTATATCCAAAAGAGAAAATACCTTTCTCTCCTCCTTGGCACTCGGATGTTTAGCCACGTTGTGCGCCATAGATGAAGCGGTCATATTTTTATCTTGGGAGCTTGTGTGCTTGTGTCTTGCCTTGGCTAAATCTCAGCGCGTCTCTAAGGGCCCTCGGCGCGGCACGGCCCTCTTATTTATAGGGCGCAATTAGCATGTGAATGGTCCAACTCTTTGGCTGTGGGATTTTCCCACACACGGGGTCCCATCAGTCAAGACTGACAGGTCACTGGCTCCATTCAATAGCCGAGATACCCGGCCTGGAAAAGAGAGAGAGAGAGAGAGAGGGAGGGAAAAAAACACACTCACAAGCGACAGATGTCCAGCCTGAAACCATGCACTGCCACCGCCCCTCCCTCCCCACCCTCAAGCCCACAAAAACTTTCGTTTCCTCTTATCCCAGGCACGAACAAGAGTGTGCAGTTACCGTGCTTTACTCCGGGGAGCCCCTCGCCCATTCTTTTCAAAGAACAAGCGCAACATTACACTACCTGCAAATAGGCGAAACCTATTCTATCCAGGTTCACAGAAATATACACACAATAGACTACCCATCTGACAGGGCATCTGGATATGTCTATATGTTAACTGCTTCACTATTCAAAACTGTTGATCTGAACCTGGCCTACACTGAAATATTAAAGTCATAATGCCTGATGGCTCACATTTTTATTATCACCCCATTATCTGTGACAAAACTAGAAAGCACTCTCACACATAATCATAACTACTTTTTGGTCTGCCATGACCTTTCATATGCTCTTCTAAGTGCGACGGAACTTTTTGTCTGTCAGTCACACCCAGGTTTCTCTTCTCAGAGATTTCTTTCCCTAGAGCTCTTCCATATTAGCTGAGGTGTGAAGATAACGGTGGGAATATTTCTTATAGATTATAGATCGACATTAAAAAGTATACTCTGCTGTGCCCCTTTTTTAGAGGTTGGTGCTATAGCTCTGTCTACTTTCACAGCATGTCCTGTGTAGGCTACTCTGGTCAAATCTTGGTGTAATTTAGCCAGCTTTGATCACACTCTGTATTTGCAAATGTCAAACATCTGCTGTCAACTGTTAGTGAGCAGATGTCAGATTGACCAGATGTCCCCCACCTTTGGGCCCCTGAAGCGGGGGCCCTGTTTAGAGCCACGCGACTGCCAGGCGAATGCCGGGTCGTGGGAACCGAAGCCGAACAAAGGCCGCTATTCAGCCAAACCTAATCACCATGACGAGAGTAATAACCTCCAGAAAGAGTGGACAGTCCGGCCGGCTGAGGAGGAGCTATAGACGAGCCTTTGGCTGGTGACCAGGGGCTGACTGACCAGTGCCGCAGGTGTAACCAGTGATGCAGTGGTAAACAATGAGCTGGGGGTGGAGATCAACATAAGACAACGAGAAAAAAAAAAAAAAAGACATTTTCTGAGTTGATATTTTCAGAGAAGCCTTGATTTACACACCATGGGATCATTACAGTGGTTTTAAATATTCTACATGAAGCCCAAATCCATCAATCAATAACAAGACAAATAAATGAATAAATATTTATTAAAATGTATTTTGTTTTTATTAAAATCTAAATAAAGAGTCTTTTAGAATAATATTGCTAACTTGGAGCATTTCAAACATTCTTACAAGCCTCTTTACAGCGCCATAAAATGTCTGTATGTACAACCATTTGAAAAAATATACACAACACTTTTCTTAAAGGGTTTTATAGCACTAAACGGGTTTCTGCTCTTCTGCTGCTATAACATATAGAACCGCTTGAATGTCAGTAAAGTAGATCTAGATAGAATATAGGAATAGAAAGATGGATAAAGTACAATTAGCTTCTCATGAGGCGAACAACTACCAACATAAACAACATTCTTTCATACCTTATGCCATTCGCTAACTGCTGTAGTCTATATGGCATTTCTGTCAGCCTAATGCGCTGCATTTGTGAATTCATAAGCAGGGAAAGTAATAATATTAGCAACAGGTGCCGTGTGGGACTGCGCACGTTGGAGACAGAGAGTGAATGAATTTTTATTACAAGGCTTTAGACAGCAGACCTGCAGGCTGTTGAATAAAAACAAATCTTGAACGCCCCCGCACGCACACGCATACACACACACACACACACACACACACACACTCAAGCTTTCTCTCTCTCGTGTTGTGTACTGTGCATGAGCTATCGGGGGCCAATAAATGGCATTCCTGGAGGTTGGAGACATCTGGACACGCGACCAGCATGCAGCCAGACACGCTGCTTCCTGGAGAAATATTCATCAGAGAGACCACACACAGGTTCTGACCGACCAAACAAACAAATTTGCAAATAAATAAATAAACAGTTCAGTTAAAAACAGAATGTTATGCCATACGAAAATTATGTGAAGTGCAAGCCAAACTTTAATGTCATTGACATATAGAATGTCCTGTCTCACGTTTGACTATTATTATAGGCTACTAGAGCTACGAATTGTAGCTCTACATGAAGATTTTGCATAGCACTGACCTATGAAAACACCGATCAACCGTCCAATACCGTCTGTCTTTTCTGCTTTATCTTCCCTAATCTATGTGGTTTTAGTGAGGACTGTGTGTGAAGGCAAGAATTATTAATTGCACTTTAAATTTTATTCCGGTGAGTGAATGAGGTGCTGTTCAACCAGTACAGCTGGAAAGGGCTGGACCTTATATATCGCGGTTAAGACTGAGATAATTGCTTGGCCAGTTATAGACTTCCCAGCCTCGTGTGATGTAGAAGTCAACCAAAAGGCACATTTGGGATGGGATTTTTTACACCGTTTAAGCATTAAAAGATCACCGGATGCTTTAAGACGCATCCTGCCTAGTGAAGCATCAAACACACTCTCCCACTAAAACACCCTCAAACGTTGTGAGTAAAAAGTACAAATTCAAAAAGAGCATTGTAGATAGATATTGTTTTCACTGGATACAAATTAATGGATTCTTTCAGGACTCCGATAATGACGTAGGTGGCTGGGTCCTAATAAATAAGGAGCCTTTACCAGCCAGTCACTCTGCATCTTCGTCCAGTATCACCTGCGGCCATGGGGTGAGGGCGCCCTTCTGTGGAGACATTTCACATTGTCCTGCGTGCATCCAATATTGATGCTGTGTCACTAACCGACCAGGGGAGGCGGTAGACCTCTGTGCAATGACAGCCACATTGCTAACCTCACCAGTCGCACTCAGAGAAAGAACTAGGAAACAGTGGCCACACAATCACATTACAAACAAGGGGAGGCGACGAACAAGGAAAACAAAGGAGTTTTCGTTCCGCAGAGCACCTAAATTGCCCTTTGGTGTCTTGACAAATCGGAGGAGACTTGTGAAAACACCATTTACAAGGTTTGATATTGTTTTAATTTTATCCAATATTTACAACTATTGTACTTCAGCTAGCACAACGGTAGCCACAAAGTTGGCTAATGCTAGCTAGCTAGCTAGCTGCATTTGGCTAGCTTGTTGAGCAGCTCTTAGTGAGGAGAAACGCTTTAGCCTAGCCTACCACTGATGGTCTGCTAAACCTGGCATGGGCTTTATAGTGGAGGGTAACACTGAGCAGCTTGTATCAGCCGGGAGCTAACATTAAGACTCGCTCCGCTGAGTTAGCTATATCACGGTAGGTGTCAAGCTGGCGCTAGCTTACATAATTTCCTATGCTATTTGCTATTTTAGATGAAGTTTAAGTAGCTAGCGCTGGTTTGTAAGCCTAATGTTAGGCCCGCCCAGGCCTCCCGTGTGTCGACCACACACACTTGCACAAGCAAGCCAGCAGCAGCACTGTTGTTTAGTGGACACTGATTGAAATATAATAGGCCACGTTAGCCAACATGCACACGAATAGCTGGCAAGACAAGAGCAACGTTGGCTGGCTCACGTCTTTTGCCATATCGTGACGCTTATGTTGACTTACATTAACTGGACACAGTTAACCAGAAAGTACGTTAACCATTTTGTTAGCATTGCGCAAACTTGGCTGGCTTCACACAATCACAAACCAGGCATGGATAACACAGGGGCGGTGCTCACTGTCAACTTCGTGTTGGCCAAGTTACTACGGCGTCGGTTAATAACTTGTTAAAGTTTTGTAACTTAAGCAACTAACAGTTTGAAGATTTGCTGGTTCATTATGTGTGGAGGCTTGGGAATAGTTTGAGAGGTGTTAAGCAAGCTAGCTAACTTCACCGGCTAGCTATGAAGGGTTAGTCTCTAACGTTAACATTACCTAGCTGCTTGCAAGGGTCGCTAGCTTTATCGTAGCTAGCTTTAATGTTGGACAAAATGAAAGACGGACAGCAGAGCATCTGTTGCTGTCAGGGCGGAAAGGGTGGGAGTGATGCAAGAGCTGTCTTTTGACACTGTTTTGTTTGCTTTCTGTGGGGTGACTGGTTTGGGCTTCGGTGGTGCCTTGGGTAGGTAAAGTCTGATCATGCTGGTATGATTTACTTTCAGAAGGCCGACAGGAGCTTTGAAAAAAAACGACTGTTTTTAGACTGTCAAGTTAGTTTTGGGGGGAAGTCAGGCCCGTAGCAGTGCTAACGTTTGGCCTATCCTACCCCAGCTATACCTTCAGTATATAACACCTGATTAATGTCAAAGTCAGTGGTTTAGCGGTAGCCAGCTGATTCTAACCTGCCATATGTGGTGTCTTCCTGCTTGCGTCATTGAAACGGGTCAGTAGCAGAGAGGTGGTTTTGCTGCCTGCTGGCTACATTAACGAGCATTAGGCTGTGTGAAAGGCGGATTTGGCCACCTGGCGAAGTTGAGAGGTGTGCTTAGATTAATAAAGAATTAGCATGGGAGACTCAGCTGCTTAGATCACTGTTGAAATCAGGCCGATGAGTTTTGTATTTCAACCCGGTCACACATGACACATCAGATATGAATGGTAGACAAGTCACTCCCACTTTAGTACTGCTTGGTTTATATTCCTGGCTCTAGCTGAGCTTTCTAAATGTGGAGTCCCTGCCAAGACATAAGAGGGAAGAGTTTGACTGCACCAGGGTTTGGGTTCAGAGGTCAAAGGATCCCAGCAGAGACAGGTTGGTGTCAGACACCTGTTTGGCTGGTGCCTCTCTTTACAAGTCTATATTTTATCTTTTTATAGGTAAAGGTTTGATGTGTAACTCTGCGTTTGTTAGTGCAACAGTGTTGATATTGTCTGGCCAACCTTAGCTTAAGATTGTTACTGGCAACAGGGAGGGTAACCTGTTTTGTAAATCTACATTTTTGTAGAGTTGATTATTGAGCATCATATTGGACCTGTGCTTCATCTTCGTTTTCTTGTGTTTTTGGTTCTTAGAATAGTTACCTTAGTCATCCCACAAGACCTCCCCCTTAGCAAAGAGGACAAATTTAGGCTGCTGTGCTGCAGATGACACTCTGATTAGTGCTGATAGTGGCGATAGGATGGCCCCACCTAGGACAGGCTCTGTCAGTGCACCACAGGAAACTTCGGCTTTTGCCCTACAGTGTATGTAAGGTAGATGGGCGGGTCAGGGAACGGTCCAGATAAGGGGCCCTGTAAAGTAACCCAGTAAAAACCAGTGAGCCAGTGGCAGTGAGATGTGACGGTCACATCTCGTGGTTGCAGTGTCCGTGCCTCCGCGATGAGTTTGTAGCACGATTCAGCTTTATCTTGGGTCAGAGGTTTGTGTGTGGACTGAGGGGACTCACAGGGTGTGTTTATTGACCCACACAAGTTCATTGAGTAAGTAGGCCTATGTGTGTGAGTCTGTTTACTTGGATAGGTTGGTCAGTATACAGAGAGAGGGTCATACAAAGGGCATTTGTTATTTCAGGGCCTAAACAGGCCTATGTGGTATGAAACATTTCATGGTTAATCATTCGCAGACAATGACCAGTCATCTTTACTGGATTGTACTGTGGCCCGGTCAAGTGATTGTCATCCTCAGATCTACAAATGCTATAAAAGTGCACTACCTGTTTTCAATTTATCAACCTCACAAGTAACACTGAAAGCTCAGTGTTATGAACTGCTGTCATATAAGTTTAGTTGCATACAGTTAAAATAAACTTTTAACTGTGTGCAACTTTTAACTTATAGAATTATTGTGTAGAGGGTTTCTGGTGAAAGTCCATGCTGATTTTGCTTATGACTAAGCCTGTATTTACTTTTATCATTCTCAAGATTAGTTTTGTCAGATTCTGCACAGACGTGTACAGTATCATTGTTATCTCAGCATTAGTATGAGTTATGAGTCATTTGCGAGTCATAGCCTATATTTTTGTAATCACCTGCCTACGTCTGTACTCTGCCCTGTCAGAAGAGGAAATTGTTAAACCAAAACCCTATTCTATAGAAATAGCGTGGAAAGATCTGGTCTTTGGTGCTAATAGGCCATCTGTTCGTCAGCATACGGTGCATCAAAGATTACCTCTGCCCCAGCTGTGCTTCTTATATGATGGTAGTAATAGTTTTACCATTCTCTCAAAAATCATTCATTCTCTACACCCTTAAGGGGCTCTGAACCTATATATTTCTTTTATTTTATTTCCCAGGTGGACAGTGCGCTGCCTGGTCGCTCGTGGTAACTCTCCACCATGCCTTTCCCCTTTGGCAAGTCCCACAAGTCACCGGCGGACATCGTCAAGAACCTTAAGGATAGCATGACAGTGCTGGAGAAGCACGACATTTCCGACAAGAAGGCGGAGAAGGTAGGGAGACAGTCTCACCCGCTCAAATGGGTTAGGGTTACGGTTATCACCTGGAGGGAGTTCTTGGAAGGCCAACAATATCTGGTATGTTTTTTGTGCAGCTGTTGTGGTTTCTGCTTAATTAATGGTATCTGTATGCCTGTGTGTGCTTCTGTGTGTATCTGTCCAGGCCACAGACGAGGTGTCAAAGAGCCTAGTGGCCATGAAGGAGATTCTGTATGGCACCAATGAGAAGGAGCCCCAGACAGAGGCGGTGGCCCAGCTGGCCCAGGAGCTGTACAACAGCGGCCTGCTCAGCACCCTCATAGCGGATTTGCAGCTCATCGACTTTGAGGTGAGACCAAATGTGTGTTTGGTAAGAGGGAGGGAGAAGCAGACTGAGGGGAAGATGGAGTGACAAACAGTACAAGAGTCAACAAGGCATACATTGAGCCAGGCTAAGTTTGTCTGTGGTATACACACAGGAATACTGCATCTGATTAAAGTGAGACAAGATGCATATCTGTGGAAATGAACACACAGGTAGTGGTGATGCAAGGCTGCTTGAGACCAATATGTTCATCATGGTACGTGGGCAAGCTCATGTCTCTCCCTGCAATATGTCAGGCTGCTGCCGTGTGCTAGCCGCCGCTCTGGGCTTCCCTGAGTCACCCCATCATGGGATGAGTCACTGTGTTGTGTGATCTTTCTCTTCCTCTTTCACCCTCTCTCATCCTCCCATGTATTAAGATAAAAAAGCTCGTTGAGAGACTCACTCACCACAGGAGTGGAGCCTGAAAAATGAAAATTATTTACCAAAAACTTTGCAAATATGTACACGCATTTGTCGTTCAACCAGTTCTGGTTCACATGATGACTGTGTTGTTCCTGTCTTATTCTGTCTGTCATTGTCCATGTCATTTGATGTTTCAGCAGCATGGAGATGACAGACAGATATCTTTCCTCTCTGTGCTGCTGAAACACCAAATTTAAAAGCAGGTTTCATGTCTTGCAACATTGAAACTGCAAATGTAGTCACGTCCCAGTGTTGCTAGTTTGACTCAAATCTGTCACATTTGAAAGTGCAGCTTGATTAAATTTTCAGAATCACCCCCATGTAGAGTGCCACCCATTGCTTTGTCTGTCGAAACTGAAACTTTTGTGATTTATCAACCATTTGTAAAATGTGTCTTGTTTCCCTTGCCACCAGGGTAAGAAGGATGTGGCTCAGATCTTCAACAACATCCTGAGGCGCCAAATCGGCACTCGGACGCCCACAGTGGAGTACCTCTGCACCCAGCAGAATATCCTCTTCATGCTGCTTAAAGGGTGAGGTGTCTCGCCTGAATACACACATACACACACTGTTCATGCTTTCTATCCCTACCTAAATTAAAAGGTACATGACTTACACAATTGTGTAAGTCATGTAGAAGTCATCTTACTACTTCAAGATGAGGACTGAAAATATGTAATTACAAGTAAGATGGTATAGCTTAGATGAGTACTTTCCATACTATTTATTTAAAAACTCCATACTTGTATTTTCTTGAAGTTTTACTCCTCTTCATTAAAAAAGACTACATTGTTCAGATTTTATGTAAAAATCCCAGATGCATTTGGATCATATTTTGCAGCTGAAACAATTTTGCCAAAATTATAGCAGGTGGATATTTAAATAGACCTTTTTTACAGCAACAATTTTGACATGAAATAGTAGATAAACACAGGTGTTACTAATGACATTAAAGCTCTGTTCTCTTTAGGTACAGACCCTTAATTGATGTGAATAGCAACACCTGTGTTTACTTGCTATTTTATGTCAAAATGGCTACTATGAAAAAGGTCTGTCATTGACCTTATTAACACTAACTGTTAAATTGAATGTATCACAATGATTATGGCTGTTGTAATGCCTCTTGTTTTAGTTTCAGTTCAGTTCAGACACTGCGATCAATGGGTGTCTAATAAGCCTTTACAGAATGATAAGCTTGTGTCCTGTGTTTCTGCTCTGTCCAGGTATGAGTCTCCTGAGATCGCTCTGAACTGCGGCATCATGCTGAGAGAGTGCATCAGACATGAACCACTGGCCAAAATCACACTGTGGTCAGAGCAGTTCTATGACTTCTTCAGATACGTGGAGATGTCCACGTTCGACATCGCCTCAGACGCATTTGCCACTTTTAAAGTGAGTCAGCCCAATCAGGCAGCTGTTTATGTTTGAGCAGTGATTTGAGACATCTGTGTTTCTTTCACATTTTATATCCCTGAAGGTGTTTTGACACAATGGCTGAGACACCATAAATCTCAGAATGATCCTATCTCTCTCTCTCTCTCACACACACACACACACACACACACCGTATTGCGTTATTGCATCGAAATTGTTATAAGGGCATGTCTTGACAGATCTTGCATGGTGCCTGATAATGACAACCGCAAGTAACAAGAAGTAGTCTGACAGGCAAACAAAAAAAAACTGACAGTAATACAGCCGTAATTCAGCTGCAGGTTCTTTGTGCTCATGTCTGGGTCAGTGGCATGACCTTAGTTCTTTAACGGTGTTAATAAATTTTGAGGGGTCAAGATGAAGCAGGCTGCCTTCCCTCCATTTTATATAATTGTTTTAAGGGGAAAACTATCAGTAAAGCAGCACCAAAGTGCCACCTTCATATCCCACGCAGCGCATAGTAGGCTACAGGCGTTTTCAGATACTGGATCAATAAAGCGGGGATCAATAATCTGAATCTGAATGAATCAAGTATTGCAAACCAAACAACTCCCTTCACTAATGCATAAATACCAGTGGTCAGATTATTGTCCCACAGGGAAATGTGTTATTGATAGCAAGATTTCTTTATTGAGCCAGAATTTTTTATATAGGAAATTAATTAATAGCTTGCCAACTTATTTTCATTAGATAAATCAACCTCCTTATCTCATTGCAAAGGATGCTGTTCATTAAAATCACTGATTGCCCTGCAACCCACTTTCTTTCTCACTTGAATTAATTTCAGGTACTGGATTTTAGCTTCTCTTAACACACAACTCAGTTTATTTCCAAGGGTTATTCCTCCCTCATGATGCCCTGATTTTCTATCATGTTCAGATCACATCCCTAAAGGTATTTCAGTGTAGCATTTAGCAGACCCCCCAGTAGGTCCAAATGTGTAGCAGTGATCAGTGGAGATGTCCTTACATTTGGCTTGATAAGCCCTGATTTACAGTCGGGAAGTAAAAGAATAATGGTTAAAAAAATTAGTCTGCGGAGCTTTTTTTCCCTCCCTCTCTCTCAATGAGGTAAACCTTCCTGCGTCATCATTTCCTTTTATATTTCAAGACGCTATAAACCCAGTAAGATAAAGGGGAAACAAGTCATAGTTTATCAATTGAGATGTTTGTTGTTTTGTTATTCACAGCCAGCACGAGTTTGATCTACCTGCGGTGTTTGAAAAGGGGCCAAGAGTGACGAAGCTACAGCATTCCCACAAGTCTGAGTTTGTTGCTCATAGTCTGTTTTCTATTTCCAGGACCTACTCACAAGACACAAGCTACTGAGCGCAGAGTTTCTCGAGCAGCATTATGACAGAGTAAGTCCAGGCTGAATTGAATTGACGAGTGTTTGTTGCTGTGATGTGTTGAGTAGGAAATTAATTTCTCAGTGCAGTAGATTCCTTTTAAAGGAGGTACATTAAGTATGACCTGACATCACCAGCTAAGAGAATAAGTAACAACCTAAGGTCTTTGACTTAAAACAATTAAAAAAATGAAGGCTTTAACATCTCACATAACCTTTACCTTGTAATAACACTGTTCTACCTCATTGTGGTCTGTGGTCGAGTCCACAGTAAGAAATTAACAGTGCTGTTCTGCAATATAGGCTGCCAGTTGTCTAAAGGTTAGACCCATTAATGGGAGTAAACCATTCCTTTGTGTTCCTCCAATTACATGTAAATTAGAACAGAGGCAGCTTGGGTGCTTGTCGTCATGGCAGTTTAAGTCTCTTCCCTAACAACATCAAACCAGGCATTTGCTGTCTGTGAACACAAAGTGGCTGTCAGTCTGTGTGGGAAGATCACTTATTTTCTTGTCACTGTGTTTTGAAACAAGACACAGATGCAGTTCTGAAAACCGCTGCTTGACACACTTAGATAACTGTCTCTTGCCTCTCTCTGTCTCCCCCTTTCTCTCTCTCTGTAGTTCTTTAGTGAATATGAGAAGTTACTCCACTCGGAGAACTACGTGACTAAAAGGCAATCCCTCAAGGTAAGGGGGCAGGAGTTAGTAAACAGCTCTCCCATAGTGGTACCACTCTTTTTAGAGGGCTATTTAAAGATGGGGGTCTCTCAGAGTGTTGGGTTTCTTAAAATAGTCTAAATGTTGGGAGCGCCATCTTGTGGACGGAGCAAAATTGTATGGTTCACATGTCGGTCAGTGCCCCTTTCATATCGGCTTGATGAAGAATATTTTCTTAGTTTTGTTTTTGAACCAACCTTAAGTCTTCGATCTTGTTCTGAAAAGCGATCATGTATTTTGTAACAACGGCTTCTTAAATGAAGCTGCTGATCTGGCCACACGAATCACAGTTCTGTTTTTGCAAGGAATTTGTAATTCAGATTAATATTAATGCTGTTTCTCACTCTGAAATGATCTAGTTACTGGGGGAGTTGCTTCTCGACCGGCACAATTTCACCATCATGACGAAATACATCAGCAAGCCAGAGAATCTCAAACTAATGATGAATCTTCTACGGGACAAGAGCCGCAACATCCAGTTTGAGGCTTTCCACGTTTTCAAGGTAAAAATGAAAGCACGGTTCTAATTGTGACACTGCACCCAGTGCTAGGCATTGGTACACACGCAAGTAAACATCCTTTTCCTCTTCTTTCGCTCTCAGGTGTTTGTGGCCAACCCCAACAAGACGCAGCCCATCCTGGACATTCTGCTGAAGAACCAGACCAAACTCATCGAGTTCCTCAGCAAGTTCCAGAACGACAGGACGGAGGATGAACAGTTCAACGACGAAAAGACGTACCTGGTCAAACAGATCAGGGACCTGAAGAGGCCTGCCCCCCAGGAGGCCTGAGGGCTGGGACAGGGGTGGAGGGGGGAGGAGCCACCAGGACCACGTCTGGACAACCTCCAGACAACGTCTGCTTAACGGACCCATCAGCAGCTGCTGTTCTGGTTTCTGAACAGAAATAGAGGAAACAAATGAAAACCAACGAAAATCAAACGTACCCATATCAACTCATCAGGAAGTCGCCAGCTCCTCTGCTCCTCAATAGACATTTGACTTTTTTCCCCAGTCTTTTTCCTTCAAAAAAAGAAAAAAAAAAAAGAAAATAATAGATGCTGCTGCTTTCTTGCACATTGAGACATGTAAGGTATACCATAATGACACAGTCTTTCAAACAAAGTTACTGAAAACTTCAATACATTTAACATAATGCAGACTTCCTGATAGATGCGCACACAGACACACACACACACACACACACACACAGAGCAACGTAGACACAAGTATACATACGTATATACACATATAGAAAAACATGCATACACACATACTGCAAGAATATCAGCTAAAACCTTGTGATGGAAAAGGTACTAGCAAGTTGAACATTGGGGTGTTTGTTGCATGCCTTGAAATGTGACAGATCCATGGCTGTACCCGGCGTTGGTTCTGTGCCGGCCTGCCCAGTCTGGCTCCCATGTTCAGTGCCACAGACTCGGAAGCGCACGTGCATCGCAGTAACGACTACAATTCATATCTATGCCTTCATCCAGTATAGCGACAGTGATTCATTTTACCGATTTGTGATTTGGGACAAGCTCTGAGACGCCATCACATAGAACCATTTGCTTCCTGCGTGCTTTGTAATGACACAGCACTTAAAGCACATGAGGAAAGGAGGGAGGGATGCAAGGTATGAATTTGGTACAGCCCGCGAGTTGGGTCTCTTTATTGTTTTCTGGGACAGGGTGAACATGTACATATGCCTTTTTTTTCTTTTTTTTGCTTTGTAGATTTTTGTTTAACCTTGACATATGAATATATATTATATATATATTACCTTAAACATCACGTTTTTGGTTAATTGTAATCAAATTACTTTTTAAACCGTAAATGAAACAACAAAAAAAGTTCATTGACATTGTTTTTTTGCATTTCATTTTACTGCTGAAATGGTTGCTGGTGGGTTTCTTTGTACATAACTTTAAGGGCCAGCTCACGTTTAGCTAACCTATAGGACATTAATAATTTGTACAGCGGAGGAATGTCATGGTATTAGCTCTGGATCTGTTAATCCTCTTTATTCTCCATCTACATTTTTGAGTATCTCTCACAGACTGCTAAAAACATGCAGGGTTGGACAGGAGGGCAGTGTGAGCAGAGCAGAAGGGGATTGGGAGAGCGCTAACTGAAAATTAAAGCCTGTGTGTTTGTGCACTTTGTGAGGTGCTGAGCGACCAACACCGCCTAACTGGAGTGCAGGACGGTGGGAATTTCCCCCTCCTCTGTTCCAGAGTAAGAAAATTTTCATTCTCTCCGCTTCGCTGGTGGCCTGGGAGCGTTGTTTGGCCCCAATGTGAGGTGTGCTTCAGGGGTGAACTTCTAGGGATGTTGGCAACTCAGCACACCATTCTTACTTTTTGCTCTTTTCCTCAAGTTTGAGCCTTTTTCTTCAGAGGGTTTATAATTCCAGTACAATTATGGGTGTAAAGCATTGTGGGTAGCACAGTACTTTGGGCATGTTGGATTGTCTACATGGGACTGATGCAACCACTGAATTGTTACTTTGCAGTGAAATGACTTGGTCCATGTAATGGTACGTACATTTGAGGCATATTCATACATGCAAACAGGCAGTTTATCAACCACCTCAGTGCAAACAAACCGCACTACTCAAATAAGCCCAGTATTCCTCCATGCGCATTGGACTTGCATGTTCCTCCATTGGCTGTGCATGATGCTGTACTTAAGATGTTGTACTGGAATTTTCTTTCTTTTTTTTTTTTTTTTCAAATATTTAACAACATTGAAATGTTAAATTGAACTCCTAGCTATATGGCTGTGCGCTGACTTTGACTCCAGTTTCAGCATAGAGTGTGTGGGTGCTTTCAGAAGTGTCAAAAGGCCTGGGCCCTACAATCGAAACAACTGAAATAAAGAAAAAAAAAACATTTGGAATAAAACAAGCTCGTAGTCATTTTCTTAAGATGTTAGAAAATGACACATTTTCTGTCTGGGCTCTGACATCTTAACATAGGCATCAGTTAAGTATATTTCGAGTCTAAATTTGATTTGTTTTTTGTTTTCAGTCTAATGGACAGCAAAGATAAAAGAAAAACCCTAAGAATCCCAGTGAATAACATTCACATTAATGAAGCATTTCAGAAGTCCAGTTCCTTGTGTCTGTACAAGATAATATAGTGACATTGACAAAATATCTTGTCAGTCATCAGTCACTGCTGCACTTGTCCCCAAGAATTCATTCCCTTTAAGCGGGTTAGTATGATTTAGAGTAGGATGATGGTAGATGCAGAGACTTTACCATGATAAGGGTGAACAATAGGAAAAGAACTCCATTCCTGTGGGGTGAACATGTCGCACCTGCAACCTTGAAGAAATACCAATATCCAGTACTGGCTTTTCGGATAATTGATTTGATGAACACCGTAGGCTAACAAACATTGCTGTGTCATTATCACTTACTCAAACACATTCAACTCTAGGCTATCTTCATTTGTACCTTAGCATTTCACATCCCTCAGCACACAAACACTGTCCACCGTGAGTTTGTAGCCACTGTAAGTACCGTGAGAACATTACCATTGAAAAATATGACAATTTAATGTTGGCTTGCCTATTTGCAAACATAACTCACTTCGCGGGACACAACACTGTCGCGAATGTTTTATTAATTTTATTGTAACATCTGCATCTAAATTATCCACAAGCTACACCTATTTGCAAAAAAAATGGATTTTTAATACTACCTCATGCTACTTTGCTGTATATTTTGGCGGAGGACGATTTTGTAAATAAACGAACCAATTCGTAAACTCGAAATGTTTATGAAATAGTGCATTGCATACATGCCGGACTGTGTGTGTACATTTGCCGATAAGTATGAAGTTATTCTTAACGTAACATAAGCAATGCAGCATCAAACTGACATATTTTTGAATGGGGTCAGGGCTAGCCAGAAATCAGCGGGCTGGTCCTTTAAGAGCAGATTAAAAAAACAAAACAGCAAACTTCCGGTAGATAAAGACAAAACAGATACATTGTAGCTACAGAAACAGCCCAGCGGTGACAACAGAGCAGCCCGTCGACGGGGTGAAGGATTTTTTGGGGTAGAGAGGTACCCTTATACACAGGGACAAATCAAAGCCATCGCCAGCTGTCAAGTCTGATAACAAGCCATGGTGAAAATCACTTTCCAGTCTGTCGCGGGACAGAAAGTGGAAAAGGAGAATGATGGCGACAAGACCGAAATTCTCATTCCCCATCCGACGGTGAGTATGTACGTCGGTTGTTGTCATTTTCTATTGTTTGAAATCATTTGTCGCAGCTGTCTTTCGACGTTTCTTATGTAATGTGATGCCTACCGTGTTCCCCAATCCTCCCCTGCCTGCCTGCTCTGTAAAGGGCAGCCTGCACCTGCACAGCCATGAACGCAGCAGGGGATTTTTTTCCTGTTCTGACAGCGACTATCGCCATTTGGCTGGGAACAAAATGATGCTGATGGTCTCTTCTCTGCGCCAGTGCGTCTATTGTATTCTTTAGATGCAAGTTCTTACAATGTGGAAACTGCTCTTTGTTAAGCACTGAATAGAAAACAATAATAAATAAATAATTAAATGGAAGCATGCATTTAAAATATTTAAGGGTTATGTATTGGATTCATTTTGTTTTCAGTGACATGCCCATTGACGATTTTGCCCTTAAGTGCAGATTTGACTAACCTCTTAGCTTTACCAAATGTTTAAAAAAAAAAAAAAAAAGCTCCAGCTCAGGCTGACAAAATGGCAGATGGGTTGCCGTTCCTTGCAGCGCATGCAAGATCATTTTTCACAAGCTCTGAGGAGGCAGAGCAGCAGGATCCTCAACTTTCCTGTAACAGCATCCCCACTCTCCCGATAACATGGCACATACCCAAAGACAATGAACCATGGTGGGCATCTGGATGGGACATCAGGCATGTATACAAAATGACTCTTGCAAAACTATAAAGCTGGAGTGGCTTCCTGACTTTGAACTCATGCAGACCCAAATGTATTGAACAGGACACAGACAGACCTCATTGTGTGTCACGGTCTCAGTCGGTGTGAAAGAGCCTCTATCTCACTCAGCAGGATGGGAGAACACAAGGAACTGTGTCTCACAGAAGGGAGTGTTAACACACACACACACACACACACACTTGTCTGCCTGTCTTCATGTGTCCTCTCTTTCCTAATGCTATTTTCCCGGCAAAGGATTGTCTTTACAGTCGTAGGCGTATACTTTATACATGATGTTACTTCATGAAAAGCTGTATATATGCAGGACAAAAATTGCCTTAATGTTTGGTACCAAAATAAAAGGGGATACTGTAGACGTGTGGAGCAAAGGCGCTGCTTTGAGGCTCTGTGTTGTTTTCTTCGTAAAGATTTAACATGCTCACACAGGACTGTCACCCTTATTCTTTGAAGTTTCATTGAAGAGCCATTTCTCTATGCACGCAATCATGGCATCAGGCTCTATTTTTTTCCCTTCCCAGCTAAGAATAGCAGGCCTTGTTGTTTCTTGACAGAGCGTGTCCATTATAAGATAATTTCACCTGCCACAAACACTTGGCAGTACAATTACAGTAAGCACTGGGCCACTTTTCTCTTAGTAATTATTTTTGTAAATGGTAGTGCATGCTGAGTGGCTACTATCTGTGTGTGTAGTGCTACCCTGCCAACACAGGTTGGGCGCGTGGCCTTGGCAGATGGGCTGCGAGACTGGAGGCGGCTGGGAAGATTACTCACCATCTCACTAAAGCTAACATTACCAAGTGCTCTGTCATCGCTTCCCCTGGCTAGGCTCATTGAAATGTGCCATTGCCATTTATGTGCGTTTCTATTTTGGCAGGTGTTAATTTGGGTCATTTTAGGCTGTTCATCTTGGTGGAGATGAGCTGAAAGTATAGAGCAGCTTTGCTTGGGCTGGATCTACCCTCTCTCTGCTATTTGAAGTATTAATGTGTGTATGTGTGTGTGTGTGTGTCTGCGTGTTTGTGTTTTCCAGGATGAGGAGGAACTGGTTCTGCCCCTGCGGCCCAGGAAATCTCCCCTCAATGGCCTGTGCTGCTTGACCTTCGGCCTGGTTGTCTTCATGTCCGGTCTGGTCCTGGCCTCCATCTATGTGTACCGCTACTACTTCATACCTCATGTAAGACAGTACAGTATGCCATATGTGTCCCAGATTGTTTTTTGTCTTATAAAATTACACTTCTTATTTAATGAATTATCTTGAGATTTCATTGAAGGGTAACATGAAACAAGGCTTTTAGGTTTTACTATTGTCCTTAACAACTTTGAGCAAACTTGTTTTCAAGCAGTCCTGAAGTTGACCTCCTTTAACTCTGGAATTCGTATGTTTACACACATGCGTGTGTGTGACGTCTAGATCCCAGAGGAGAACCTGTTCCACTGCAGGGTCCTGTATGAAGACCCTGTTTACGCCCCCCTGCGTGGGCGCCAGGAGCTGGAGGAGAATGTTGGCATCTACCTGGACGACAACTACGAGCAAATCACTGTGCCTGTGCCTCACTTTGGAGGCAGCGACCCCGCTGACATAATCCACGACTTCCACAGGGTAAAAGGACAAATATATGCACACACATACAATATATACATACAGGGAACACAGACGCGTTTACACATCATATAGTGACATGTTACATAGAGGACTGGGCTAGATCAAAGAGTCAGGTCCAAGATTATGCCAGTTAGCTAAGATGTGCAACGGTTAAAAGGTCCTATTAAAAGTATTTAGTTACTTTACTTCATCAATTATTTTAAGAAGTAACTAGCTGTTACAAAGTTACCCTTTATTAAAAGTAACTGGTTAGAGTACCTTGGCATTACCCACTTAAAAACCAAGCTGTACAAATATGGCTTTTTGTT
>OMLF01037325.1:0-15986 GCA_900302615.1 Holocentrus rufus | reverse complement strand
AATTGTGAAAAAAAGTTGACCGTTATTAAAAAAATAAACAAAAATCAATGGTAGAACTATTAGCCGGGGGAAGTAGCACATTAGCTAGCATGTCCAGGACACAGAGAGCTGCCACACAAGAAAATAGTTCTACCATTGATTTTTGTTTTTTTTAGTGATGGTCAACTTTTTTACACCATCATCAAACGCAAACTTTGTTTATTTATGAACTGGTGTGGATTAAGACAGTTATTTTTAAGAATGTTAGCCAGGGGGAAGTACACCTCAGTGGCAGGTGGCTAAAGGTTAGCATTTGGAGCATCCAGCTAGTTTCCAGTACTGGGTAATGATGAGAGGAAGACAGCACCACCACTGTCCTACATAACAGCTAGGGGTAGGTGAAATAATCAAGTTTTTTATTGTATATTTTATTAGTCTACCCAGGTGTCATGCAGTTGTTTGTATTTTAGGTCTATACATTTTCTGTATTGTTATTGTGATACAAATCGTATATTGTTCCTTGCCGATACTCTGCTCTAATCAAAACCTCATCAAGTATCATCAAGTTGAAGTATTGTATTATTTACCTTTCCCCTCTCTGTCTCTGACACAGTTCCTAGCATTTGACACTCAGCTACTGATGGGGAACAAGCGCTACACCATGAGTCCAGAGGAATATATTTTCGCCACCCTGAGCCTCTACCTGGACATCATCTACTTGTTCAGCTTCCTGCTCCAGATCATGGGAGGAGGCCGCGAGTGAGGCCTCTATCGTTAACTCTTTTCTTACATGTCTGTCTCGCAGTTCAACTATTTGATAGCGTCTACAAACTCAACAAGGTCAAACTGTTTGGTTCCATGAGTTTCATGAACTTGATTTTCCTGATATAACCCTTTGTCAAAGGTCAGGATAAGACTTCATTATTACACTAGGGGTTTCATTTATGATTTTTGTTCTTGACCTTATCCTATGTATCATCATAAAAACACCTCAAAGGAGACGCTCCGATGGATTACCGCGTCTTTGCTGCTTCTCATCCCCTCTCTCTCCAATGCCAATAAATGAATAAATACATGAATAAATAAATAGCACCTCAGAGAATACTGCAAAGATGAAAATGACATCTGAGTTTACATTCATTTTTAATTGTAAAAATAAATCTGTAAAAAAAATAAATTGTAAAAGCAAATCTGGCAAATACAATTTTTTCATAAATCCCAATTTTAACGTATTCCACATAGTGCAAATAAGAACCTTTTACAAACGAGGCTTCAAGTGGTTTGAGTATGTCTATGTGAATGTGAAGTGAAAGCAGTGTTTTTGTGCTTTGTTTAAAGCTATTGTAGGCCCACTGGCTATGCCCTTGTATAGCCTTTACCTGGCTAATACCTCATACCAGTAATTCCCTGTATTGTCATTCCTGTTTATCTGGTGTTGTATTGTTGTGGGAGGAGGGATACTCTGTGACCCCATCCAGCAGTATGTATTTAAATAGTAACTAGGCTCATAGCTGGACCAAACTTAACAGCCAAAAAACTGTGTGAATCCACCATTGAGTCAGTGAGATTATCCCAACATCACTCCTGTGTTTTCACCAAAGCATTTTCTGCAATGTGGATTCAGGAAATCTGCACTTTCAAGCTCAGCAGGGTTGAGTTTGTTTTAACAGCCTACTAGTTCACACAGCTGTTCGCTAGATAGTGTATATACTTATCTTTTGTATGTTTTTATGCTTATCATTATCAGCGACAAATAGGTTACATCATATTTCTATTTTCAATGTTTTATGTGTGTAGGATATTTTCACACTGAGCATGTGCAGTATGTTGTGTTGGGAAACATGTGTGTACCTTCAATCAGTTTGTTTCAATTGGTTTCAAAACCTCTGAAGCTAAGATACACCAGCTCAGCCATCAAGGGAGGCTGTTTGCCTGCGAGCACAGTTTTGATTTAGAAATCAGTTGCAAGTTCTATTGTGACTTCAATGTGGCCTTTGGGGTGTTATTTTATCACAGTGTCATATTAGAGTAACATTATTTCATTTAATATTTAAAAGTAATGCTAAAAATGTATTAAAAGTAGATGTTCAGAATGTGAGAATTAGAAATTTTAAGGGCCAGGTGTATATGTACGTGTAATGAAACAAAAATAACATTGGATGAGGCACTGATAGTAACTAGTTTTATAAAGCCAATTTCTAAAAACAATGTGGCAATGTGGCAATTTGATGCTCAACATGAAAATAAACTTGACTCATGAATAATCATAATGTGTCTTGCATTTGAATGGAGGTATGGAGTTCTCAGTATAGATTCTGTCAGGGGGATAGATGAAAATTGAAAAGTTAATAAATAAAATAAAATAAAAAATAAATAAATAACAATTTCTCAAAAAGCCCAAGGTGAATCCCAAAGCGTATTCCCTTAGAGATGTTGCGTAAGACAGATAATTAAAACACAGTTCACCCAAGAATTAAAACAAGGCTTTTATTAAAAAAGAAAATTGACATATTCAAATTCAAAGAGAAAAACAGAAAAAATAAGAAACGAAGGAAAATCTTATCTCAATCAATAAAAAAAAAAAAAGAAAAAAAGTTACAGATAACTCTGGCACAGGAAGACATAAGTAGCCAAGTGGCTTTGCAAAATAACCAAATATCAAAACCTCTTTCCTCTAACAAAACTGTACAAAATGAGTTCTTGTATAAATAAGAAAACTGTTTACAAGCAGGGATTAGATGAGCCCCATCGTATATTCAAAATATCTAATGATTCACGCACACTTGGTTTATACAAAGTTTCCTCTTACGCAACCACATGAAACAGTTTTAATCATTCCTGCTCCAAAAGTTTTTCCTTAAATGTATTCTCAAACTTTAGCAATGTAATTTATATAACTGTTTACATTGCAAAAAAGCAGACAAATGGTCAACTATTTATGTCAGTGTCATCAAGTTATTTCTGAAAGTCTTGAGCACATGTGGGGGCAGAGCTACTCTGTGTCAACCAAATTAAAAGGAGACATTTTGAAGATACAGATGGGCCAACATCTAACAAACTGTTTGGAAATCCTATTTTAGCAGCAAAACATTTTGAAGCTATGAAATAAGCTATCGAATCTACATGAGCTGGTCACCAAAATAGACAACAAGAGCTTTTTTTTTTAATTGGTGTGGACTAAAAATAAGTGCAAGATTTCCTCTATCAAATATTGTATATATAGTACATACTATGGATCATAGTATTACAACATTTTATGTAATCTATCTTTGTTTCATTTTGCACCATTTTCATGATGCAAATATAATTTAGAACATCATGATTTCCTGTAATATATCATTATTTCTACTGACAAGTTTGTAAAACTAAAATAAATAAACACTGCAGTGTAACAAGTGGTCATTTCATAGTTCCAAAATCTTTTTTTGTATTAAAAGTGATGGCTAATACATGGAATATCATTTTTTTTTCTGAACAAATAAACAATATCCATGACATTTTCCTTCATGAAGTTGGTGCACTGAATCTGAAAACTTGCTAGCTGTTGTGGACAGATTATTCATCATGAAACATAAGCAAAACACAAAAGTGGAAACAAACAAAATGGTAAAAGGAGCACGTGGCAAGGGGAAAAAAAGAATGTATTTACAAAATAGTTGTTGTGTTTGAAAATTCTCATGTTTGACACCATCATAAAAACCAGGCAAAAATCCTCTATAATTTTGCTAATGCTAACATAAATTTACAGATATACATCCATATTGTTGAAGTCAGGTAAAGTTCATACAGTAAATGTCTTTACATGCGCTCCAATATTCCATTATTATGCACGACACTAAAGGATTCTCCTTTTTAGTGAACAGATATAAACAGCGTCCCAATACAGCTGCTTTGTGTATTAGCTGGGTTACCTACCATCTGTGTATCATTGGTATTCAAGGTTTGCTGTTTATTTTTGTATACAGGAATATTCACAGATTTAAGAATGCAATTAAACAGATTATCCCAAATAAGACCTAACAAACCTTAACATTAGTCATAATGTGGAATACTATGTGCATGTAAACACACTTACTGACACATTCTGTATCTTTCAGAACCTAAAAGAGGCATTTTATCCAATTACACACAATCAGTGTGTGCCTGTGGATGAGAGCAATATTTATCTTTGACAGACAGCTTGGCTAATAGATGGGTGGCTACATCGTCTTTGGTTGCACAGATGAATAGAAACACAGCGAGTGTGAGACGTGAAGACAGAACAGAAGAAGAAACAGAATCGTCAGGCGGTGCCCGACACAAGCCTGGACAAAAAAAAATAAAACTTATCAAACTGTGTTCTCACTGCATTAAAACTTGAATGGTTGAAGAGTGGGAAGAAAAGTGTTTTGTAGTCTTATGGCTAATTTGACCGACACGATGACTGCTTGATGGCATTCAAGCAAGCCTGTTGGTATTTCTGTACACACAACTGAGTTGTCAAACCTATGAGATATCAGGCAGTTCATCCGGAGTAAAATGTTAAGGCTTAGCTAAAAAGTAGTTTTTGCAGAATTTTGGATCTTTAACAAATTCATTCAGACTTGCTGTCTCACCAAAGGCTGTAAGATTCATTTTAATGGCACTTCCATGGTCTAGTGAGCAGTCCTTTGTAAAACCATTATTTTTATTATCTACATATCTACAGTTTTGATGTCTGTATAGATTAAGGATCAACATATTTGGACAAATGTGGTGGCATGACTTCCACTGAATATGCTGATTGAAAGACTTTATAACAGACAAGGGCTTGTATGTATGAAGCCTCTTGGAGCCACAGTGCCGATACAGAATCAGTATGAAGCTTTCAGATCAGGAATAAAAAGTAACTTGTAGAAACTCGGGACATTGCCCTCAGCTCAGCTCTCAACTGTGAAAGGCTTACTACATACAGGCCCCGACACAGCATCAGGACAGAAGACACAATGTTATGGAACGGAAATTCATGTGAGGACAAAACGCGAGAAACACATCATCTCTATGGACCATGTGCAAACGCACAAGAAAACAGCACAGCCTAATCTTTAAAAATCCCATAAATCCCTAAACAGAGAAAGGCTAACATCTACTCTCTAGGAAAGCTATCTTCCTACAGCTAAAATCTAATCTACTTTAAAAATAAATTCATCAAAAAATAAGGCAAAAACAGCTCAAAGGTTTTCAAGTGAAAGACAAAAAAAAACAGAACACAATTTACTTTCAACAAAAAAAATAAAACAAAAATAAAAATCAAAGACAGTCGGAGAATCAAACTCAGGCAACAACAGCAGCATTGAAAAAAAGACTTACAGCTCCCTTTCTGCTAAAACAAATTCTTCTCGGACTTTTTTAGTCCTCCATTTGATTTCCCTCATTCCTTTGCTAATCTATCTCTTAATTTAGTAACTGTATTGTTCTTTTGCACACATATCGTTTAGTAATCTAACTGCTCAGATCTAAATATGTTCACTTATCTCTTCATCCTTAGTCCAAAAGATGAATTTATTTATACCTGAAGATCTACTACAACTAAACCGCTTAAAACCACTTCTCATGGACACTGATGTGACAACGTTAATTGTTCCCTAATAACAAAACATGACAACTCTTACAATGGCCATGTTCGGTTTCATTAGAAACCTGAACTTTTCACATGGTTTATAATGGGATTTAAATGGACTGCAGGACACTGCAAAAATGATCTACCATCAACAACGGTATGAGATCATCATCTTTAGAAGAAATACTGGTGATTTTATGAGCCTTTAATTATAATTTTACAGTTCCTGAATATTAGAGGATTTAAATGTCCATTTCCCAACTTTTTCAAACTATGTAGTCTACAGCATTAAATAACGTCTTTACTATAAATCATCTGTTTCAATGATCTCAAAACTCTAAACATAGAACTATGATGAAAATATAAATAGTAATAATTATGATTGTCTTTTGTTCATAAATTCCGCACACCTAGGAAAGAATGTTTGAAAGTTTCAAAAATGAATTGATTTTGACAAAACAGTGATCAGTGAGTGTTATTATCTGTGCGTGACTAGAAATCTCTGCAGCAGGTAGAGTAAGAAGTAGCTTTAAACGGTTTGTCTCTCATGGTTGAAATGACACCAAACATCAGACCAACAAAAGTGTTTTGAGCTTTTAAGTCTGTACAAATTGTTATCCTACTGCTGCAAAAAGAATGTCAAAAAACAGACATCAGGAAATAAAAATAAAAGTTTGCATATTTTACAAAAAATAAAAGACACATTGTGTTATAACTCTTCCTTGAATCACTCTGAAACGTCCAGAATGCTTTTTAAAAATAAGAATTTGTTATATTACGTGCACAAAAATAATGCTCTGTGTCTTTTCCTCCTTTCTTAATTTTTTTTCTAGTTATTTTCTTTTTTTTCAGTTATCAAAATAGATCAAAGCTTCTCTGAAGAAGGTTCCCACCTTTGGTTGATCAACTCTTAAAGAAGAGAGCAGAAAGGTCCGATGAAGTAAGTGTTGTCCTTTTTTTTTTTATTTCTCCAAAACGCATGTTCCTTTTGTCATCCATGTTCAAGTTCGGGTGGTTGGTGACGTTGTGGAGCACAGTTATCTTCCAGCAGAACCCTGTTTGGTTCAATTCATCATGTGCTCTCGGCCCCGCCCTGCTGGGAGCTGCAAAACACACAACTCAAGGATTGGCACTCTGCAGACCGGGCTTCACAGAATAATAATATTTTAGTAAAGTCTAACAGAGAAGTATTCTGACTATAGCTGTCAGCATATTATTTTAACAAACCATTCTCTGTCAAGGAAAATATAAAAATGGCAAAATATGTAATGGAAGTCTCAGGCCAAAATGTTTTTGTTTTGTTTTTTCCAGATGGGGCTTAAAACTATATTAAGCCCCTATTAAAAATATATAGGCTATATATCATTATGCATGAGTACCATGACATGAGAAGGTCTGATAGGACTAAATAATTTATAGTGCCAATACAATTTGCATGCACTTTTTAAGTATTTGGTAAGTTAAATTTATTGTTTGAAACATAGTGCATCATTGGTTACTATTCTTTCATGGTCTGAACATTTTGACTTTAAGTAATAGTGCCCATGCACTTCCAGTAGGGTCATTTTTAAAAATAGCTGGATTTGTGCAGCACGCTTCATGTCATTCAGACTTACAGTGTCAGAGTCAGAATCTGTTAGAAAGTTAGAAATTTTATCCTTAAATTACAGTGGACCAATTACGCCAATCAGCGTCATTTTTAAACACAGGGCTTAATGCACCATTGCCACTAGTTATGTCACAGTCCATCCAATTCCATCACACAAGGACAATTTTTTGGAGAGCACTAATACGCCTGCTGTTAGATCACGAAGCACACAAAGCATGAAGTGATAAGCCAGCAGTACTTAAGAACATCTCTGTGAAATATTCAGCCAGACTCATCCCTGTTCTTGCAAACTGTCAGACTGACTTTACCCTGGGATCGACTCGTCACCCAGGTGATAGTTACAACTTTGCACAACGGCAGTCAGAGTGGTGATGCGTTATTTCAATATTGTTGTCATAGACACAAAACCCATGCGAGGTGTTTTTACACTCAGCACACAAATGCTTCATCACAGACACACATAAACACTACATGGACACAAGCCCTCACTAATGAAAAAGGAATTACTGATATCTATAATAAAAAATTTAAGATATTTGTCTAAAAATCTTCAGTTTTGAAAACGGTTTGCTAACAAACTTTCACTACCCTACCTTAGCTTCACTTGGTGTGTTGGTACGAGTAGTTTGTGTGTTCTGCAGGAGTCTCCATGGCAACCTGTTGCTGTTGACCTCCATTCTCCTGAAAAAAAAAAAGACTAATTATGCAAAGGACTGAACATGCATTTTCCCACTTACCACCTCCATCAGAACAAAAACATTACATGCCTGTGTATTAATAACAATTTACTGCAGCGTTGGTGGAACATTCATTTAGAGCAGTGGTTAACCTTTGCTGGAGAAATCTGCTGACTAAAAACAATGCCAACACACTGTGAGAGTTACTTTTCCCTAAATACAAGGAATAAATGATTAGTCACCCACTTCACTGGACTAGGACAGTTCAGACAGAGCAAGAGAGGGACGTGTTGTGGCTGTATATAGTTTCATACCTCTACTGGGACACTGGAGGGAGGCACTGGGGTGTACTGGGGGATGTAGGTCCCCTGCATAGCTGTGTTGGCAGGCATATACTGCAGGAAAAGCAAAAGAAAAACGCAAATTGTGCATTATGTTTGACATGGTGTGTGTGTGTGTGTGTGTGTGTGTGTTTGGTACTGACTGTGCCTGTGCTGCCCAGGGACAGGTGGCTGAGTTGCTGGGTGAGAGGTCCCATCATAGACGTGGGCTGGATGGACATGGCGTGATCCATTGTCGGAGTCAGGACAGTGCCCTGGGGATGCAGAAACAGGACAAAAAGACCTCACATACAACACAAAGGGACAGCCCAAGACCTACATAAGATTGAGAGTACCGTGCAGGGTGACACTAAGGAATAAAAGATTGCAGGACAAGTACAGAAGAAGGCAGCACTCACAGCTGGCTGCATGAGGTACGACTGATGGTGCATCCAGGACGGGCTGTGTACCTGGAGACCCGGGAACACACCATGAAATTCACACTCTTATTTCATCCGCTGCCTTCATAGTTCCCTCCGAGCCTTTATTACGTAAGTTTGCAGACGAAGACACAGAACCTGGGGATGTACTTTGAGCAGGGCAGGCTTGGGGCCGTTCTGTCTGCTAACTTACATAATGAGGACTCTGTACTTTGAAAGCAACGGATCAAATTTGAGAATGGATTCTTGAAATCCAAACAACTTTTAAAAAATAGAATAATACTATCTGACATAATAATAAAACCACACCCTAATTACAGGAACATTTTAATTTTTGCATATCGTGAAATTTCCCACCTGGTAGGATGAGACAGGAGAATGCATGTAGGGCGAGAGGGAAGTCTGGGCAATCATTCGATTTGGAGCCAGACTGTACGGTGAGGAGTAGAAACTGCAGAACAGACAGAGCAAAGAGTCAAGACAATTATGGAGATGGTGAGACTGTGTAGTCAACAATCTGCTGTTGTCTCAAATCACACAATGTGGGATTTTCTCTGTTGTTTCCACGTCCACCAGAGGGCAGCATTATACCAGAATTGGAGTGCTACACTGAACTTGCTGGAGAGTTGGGACTGTTTTCTGTCAGTGCATGCATACCACTCACCCGTTCTGTAAGGCTGTGGGGTCATATGCAAGCGTCATTCCTCCCTGGGAAAAACAATACACAGGATTCATGACCAGTGAGCTCATGCAATCACCGGTGGAGTCTGTACTAAAGGAGTTGGCAAACACAGACCGAGCAAATTCCATATCATAAAGTTTTCTTCCTGCTTTAGTTTCCTGTCAAACTCAGCAAAATATGCATCCAAGACAACAAATACAGTTTAACATTCATGAGTTCAGTCGCTCATCGTACCGTCTCGCCGTCTCTGGCCCAGGGCCTCCCGTTCTGCAGGTACTTCCCCTGGTTCAGCCTCTTCTTCTGACCTCCGTCTGCAAACTTACATAATAAGGGCTCTGTGGGCACTATGAAAGCAACAGATCAAATAAGAGAGTGAATTCCATGGTCACAGCGGATAAGAAAAACCTTGAGCTCTGGCACTAACCAAAACAATATCAGATTCCCATTATACAAAAAAACAAATATTGCTTCTACGCACCAGGCACTCCGGGTGGAGTCTTGATGAATTTGCCATTGAAGTGCTGAATAATGGCCTCACACTTCTCTGTGGACTCCATTCTGAATGCAGAAAAAGTCAAATTTACTGCATTTTATTATGGAACGATGCTTACATTAAAAATTAACCTGCCAGAACTGTATACAAACAATTTCTTTTATTTCACATTCTAGACTAAGGCTGGGCGATATAGTGATATAATATCCATATCGTGATGCAAGACTAAATATCATCCGGAGTTTTGGATATTGCAATATTGTGATATTAAATTGTCTCCCCCTGGTTTTTAAAACAGTATTGAGGTAAAATGATACAATTTTCTGAACTTCTAGCTTTTCTATTTTTTGGCTCTACATGCTTGGTCATCATATCCACATTACTAATGATTCTTGACCAAAATTCTCATGTGTAAATATGTTACGAAAGCACCGATACTTTTCTCTACAACATCATCCCAACATCAATAATAAAGAAATTAGATCAAAGATATCGTGATGTTTGATGTAGTCCATATCGCCCAGCCCTATTATAGACCATCACGGGCGACTATATTCTGACAGCCCACTGTGGTCGGACCTGGCAAATCCCACACCGCGGCTGGTCCCGTTGGCGTCACGGAGGATACGTGTGGAGATGACCTGGCCAAAGGACTTGAGCATGCTCTCCAGCTCTTGCTCATCCATGGACACTGGCAGGTTGGAGATGTAGAGGTTGGTGGGGTCCTGCTCCTGTTGCTGTGCAGAGCGGACATGAAACTTATTCATACGCTGATCATCTTCTGACATGAAAAGTGAGCGATGGTATTCACTGTTGTCATTAAATATAATTTTTCAACCATGCTGTACATTGTGCCACTGTCATGACCTTACTTGCTTTCTGTTTTTTTTTTTTTTTTTAAATGCATATGTACATATACAAACACACATATACACACATGTAAATATGTATTTGTCTGGTAAGATGAAGTTAGACATTCTGGGGGAATGTGAAAGTATTATGAGGCTACTGCTTTAACTGACTTGAAAGTGAAACCTTGTGTGACTGTGCAGAAACAGACAGGAAACCAGGCATGAAGTTAAGAGTTCACACAGCAACAGGAGCTTGGCAACCGGGGGATCAGAGGCTGGGCCAAAAAGAGGGGAAGGGAAAGCGGAGAGGGAAGGATGAAGAGACGGCAGAGGAAGGAATGAAGGGTTGGAGAAATGAGTGGCTTAATATGCTGGTATTTAGTAGAGAAGGAGGGGGATGAGGGGATAGGAAGTAGCTGGAGTCTTGAGTAATGAAGGAGGAGGATCACAGAGAAGACAAAAAAAGAAGAGGAAAGACAAGTGCCTGGTGATAACAAGGCTCTCTCTCTCTCTTTCATCTGAAATTCTTTTCCATCTCTAACATTTTCCATTTTATCCCCTCTTCCCTGCTCTCACTAATATTAGATAACTATACAAAGCTCGCACAATTTAAGTTTTGATAAAAACTGTCCGACAAAAGTTAATCAAATCAACCAGTAAAAGCCAAAAGTGGCCCGATATCAACTGGAGCTTTAGTCGGTGCAGGATTTCAGCCAAATTTGATGCAGCTGGCATGTGAGATTGTTGATCTGACGGTGAGGAATTCATGGGTGAATTGATGGCCGTCGAGTGTGTCAACATCTATGAGGATTCGCTCGCTACACGATTTGCCTGCACGCTTAACAGAGAGCCACCTGGCTGAGAGATAACCCATTTTCTGGGATTGTAGTCGTTCTGGGTGAGGCAACACTTTCTGTTATGTAACGCGGTGGCACATTGTAAGAGGTCAGAGGTCAGATAAGACTAATGGAGCTCAAGGCTCTGTGATAAGGGAATGAAAACACCTCCCCTCCCTTTTCATTCTGGCTTTTGTCCACCTTGGCTAATACAAAAAAAACCCCGATTCCACATTCAAACCAACATTGAGTCTGTGTGGATATGCAAATGCTGCTGGACCCACGCACATGCGAATGGAATCTGTGCTTACCTCTCCCTATTTTATCCTCTATCAGTGACACACACAACCCTGAAGTCACGCTCAGTGTCTCTGAGGCGACACGGTGGTGTTTGTGCCAGGCCCCAGATGAGCCAGTCTGTCGAGGCGTGTCTGCGTGTGTGTGTGTGCGTGCGCGCGTGTGTGTGTGTGTGTATGTGTTTGACGTATTTGCCTGCTTGTGTGTCAGCGGTGCATGTGAGCTGACGTCTGAGTTTGAACAGGGAGGTGCTGGGAAGTAAGGAGGGATCTATTTTTAACCCTGCCATTGTTCCCCTGCCCGTGCACACGCAGCTCCTCTGGGCCTGTTGTGGTGCAGCCTGGAGGCCGGGGCGGCCCATTCAGGAACTGAGCTGCACACTGAGGACAGCGTGCAGCAGGTGTGGCCCATTCTGTTGGAGAACAACACTCTAAACCAGCTACAGTGAAAGTGCAAATGTGACTATTTTATTATTCGAAAAGAACACCACTGAAATCGTGCGGCACTATTTGACATCGAGCGCTGATTCCACGCTGCTGTCTGCTGATTTTGACCCAAGGTGACCCAGTGACGCAGAGCCAACGGTGTATATTTAGGTTTTTATAGTGGATATCAACACCTCTGACTGAGCACATGCTCCCTGGGTGAGTCAACATTCGGTGTTCAGTTGCACTTGTAGGGTGTCGGTGTATGCGGGATTGGGTGGCACTGTACAGAGGGGGCGCAACGAACTCAGATCCAGTGTTTTGTTGCAGTGAACGGGTGAAGGTCAGCTGGCACAGTGGATCTGTTACAGATTTCTGGGGTTGGAGCGAGGGAGACCCGGGTGTAACATTGCAGCGGGTCTGTTTGGCTGCAAAACAGAGGGAGGGGGGGGCAGGGACAGTAGGGTGGAGTGTATTAAGTGCTGGTGTCAGCCCCAGGCCCAGGCCCAGACGCTGGACAATGCCAGCCCATTGTGCCTGTCCCATTGACAGTGGGTGTAGTGGCACCCTCCCCCAGGTTCCCTCAATGGGGAGCCTGAGAGCCACAGAGGGATCAGCTTAATGGGCCGACAAGAGTTGCTTTGACTGCAGACACTCGGACAAAGAGCTCACTACAAGTGCCACAACAGGAGCAGGTTAGCAACATACACATGCACAGAGAGCAGAAGAGGAGAGAGAGTGATGAAGAAAGAGAAGGAAAAAAAATTGGGAGCGTGGGGAAGGAAATAAAGGATTGACAGTGCACAGAGTGGAGAGGAAAGTCTGGAATGAACAGACTACACTGCATCTTTCACAACTGCCCGGCATTTGAACTTACTCACCTAATTAAGACGTCACCTATTACAACCACTTTTGCTTTCCAACTTATTTGGCCAGTGTTCATGCCAGCAAGTTATCAGCCAAATGATAGTAGACACACCTCACCATAAACCAGAGTCTGTCTAGCGCCCTTGCCAGCAGGACATTTACTGCCAATCATGGCCTAGAATACAACAGTTTAAATTTATTTAACATGACGGTGTGTTTATGTGTTTTAGTGTGAATGAGCATAGCTTTGTTTGAGTCTCTCTCTCTCTCCCCCTCTCTCTCTTCCACTGTGTGTGTGTGCGTGTGTGTGTGTGTACATACTGAACTTCTGAAAACCAAGAAAGTTCAAGGTAGGTCGGCACATGTCAGAGCAGGTTGCAAGGTGAAGCGGATAGATTAAATTTGGGACGAGATAAGATGAAACTTTAATTATCAACGCTAAGACATCAGGTAATAAAAGAAGAGACAATAACAAGGAGGCTTAATAACTCCACTGACTGTGCGCGGTTGTATAATAGTGTTGCGAGGGAGCCGGTTCATTCTTACTTTGGCCATCTGAGCCTGGACCCCACTGGACTTCAGGGCTGTAACTGCCTTCTGCGCTGCTGCAGGACTGTCAAAGTCCACAAAGCCATAGCCTGCAGGGGGAAGAGATAAATGGTAATTACAATGCATGCATTTTAGTCGAAATGCATGTTGCTACATAATCAATACTGCAACATGATGTCAGTGACGTTAAATTGCTGTCAATTTATAAAGGGATCAACGCATGCTCACAAGCGGGCGTGAAATGAGCATGCATGAATAAAGCGAGCGACGCAACTCACCTTTGCACTTGTTGGTGGTTTTATCCAAGATGGCCTTGGTGGACACAATCTTGCCATACCTGCAGGGATAAACAAGAATACAAACAACAGGAGGACATGCTCAGTTATAGATGAGGTGACTACAGGGCACAGAGAGGAATCCGCTCCTACCACATGCATACCACTCCTACCAGCACTTCCTCAGGCTGCATGGCTGCAGGTGAAAACACGATCACACACTCCCTCTTTTCAATCAGCTGGGTCTTCATAATGTGATTTTTTTTTTTTTTTTCGGTGCCATAGAAATTGCTGTCTGCCTCCACCCTCCTGTCACCGTCTGCTAATGGAGACTGTTGTACAGTAACTCTGTTCCCCGGCGTTGTTTTCAGCAGACAGGAGACAGTGCCCAGGGGCCAAAAACAATTTGTTCCAGTCTTGTCTTTGCCACACACACACAAACACATGCTCTTCGTCTACATATAACCCCTCTCTTGGGTATTTTCGTCATTAACGTCTCGGTATAATAGGAGAAGGAGAAGTAATGACTTTCCAGGCACCTCACACATACGCTTATTCTATTTCATCACATACAAAAGAAGCCACACAATGTACAAAATGTAAGTTATTGTCCAGTGCTGTTATCTGAGTCCCCCGGTCATCAGGGGAAACACAGAACAAAGGCTAATCAATAGAATTAAACAGATAAGAGTCGGTGAATTGATGCAATAAAGAATAAAATCTTCATGGTATGTAAATCACCTTAAATCCAGAATTGTTATTTTGTCTAAGTTGTGTGGTGTAATGGCTTGCAGTGTTATAAGAGGGTGCATCAGCACTACAGTGTAATAGACCTGCCCTTGTCTGGTGAGGGAGGCTGGTGTTCCTCTGTTTGGCCGACATGGCGTCTGGGCGGAGTGTACACTGTAACCTGATCCTTCACCCCTCCGGTTCTCTTTCCTTCCCACCCGCCCCTCTCCTCTCTTTTTCCACCCTAACATCACAGCTCTCTGTGCACCACTGGGTCCTACAGTCCTTCTGCTTCCTCAGATGGCCCAGATTGGACTGGATGGTCCTGTAGCAGAGACCTGTTTCACTGGCACCAGGGCCTAATAAAAAAAAAGGTGTGCCCACGAAAAAGCACGTTTACTTTTAGATTAGCACAGTGCTCTCTGCATGTTCAGTACATGTTCATTGTTAAAAATCATAGAAAGCAACCGACTTGCGTGCATATACTGTATACAAACACCAGCTGCCATAATAAGCCAAAAACAAATGGATATATTAATATTTGCCAGTTTAACTTATTTCTCATTCAGTGCTGCCAAAAAATAACAGACACTTTGATTTTGATCATTGTAGATTAGTTTGACTCCAGAAATAGCATAATACTTAGAACCATTTTACATGATGAAAACATTTTTTTAATAGATTCAAAAAAAGAAAAAAGAAAAAACACAGTCCTAGTAAAAGGTGCAGTGAAAAACAGACATAATGAGAAGACTGCACACTTCTCTCTTGCAATTTTCATTAATTTATTGGACTATTTTGTCAGCGTTAACACTTCTCGGCTTTTTGCTTTCATCAGGGTGTGAACTCTGAGAGGGTGTGCGGTCTTCTCATTATCCTGTCTAAATAAAGAAAATTTAACAAGTGGCAAGGACAGGTTGGTTAGAGTAATAAAGGAAACTTCTCAAGTGTACACATTATGCATCCCTCACCCACTGTGGGGAAAATAAGCTAACTTCTAAATACGATTTGTTTACACTTTGCCAGTGTCATCAAACAGTTGCAAAGCAGTCATTACTCATTATTATATGCAAACATGATGTACAATAACAACCTCATAGAGGTTTCAGTAATACCCCAAATTCATTATGGTAAAGCAGCTTAGTCATTGGCCTTAGACTAACAATGGTATTGAACAATAAGGTATTTGGACCAGGCACAAAGTCGCTTTATAAATAATCTGAACATGAAACTGTGTATGCATGTTTTTTTATGCATGCACACCCATGGTTTATACATGAGGCCCAGGTGCATTAAATATTGAATAGCTGTGACACTGCTGTTTCCCACAATAATGTATAACTCAGCTGTTTGGTGAGTAGGTACACTGGATGTTGATG
>OMLF01037324.1:0-12221 GCA_900302615.1 Holocentrus rufus | reverse complement strand
ACATACTGTAACACTATTTAAAGTAGTGTCAGGCAAAAAACATGCAAAAAGCTTCCGTCAAACCAGTTTTGTCATAAAACATATTTTAAAAGATGACTCAGAAAAACTTTAAGTTAGAGCAAAGAGCTGTGAGTCCCAAAGGTCTCACGTGTCTCACATAAAGATGAACAAATGGATAAGAGTTATTAAAGGTCATTATTACAGACAATGTGCAAGGGAACTTACCAACTACAACTAGTAGAATCCATATGAGATATATCCCACTGTTGAAATGTGTTGCATATTGGCGGAACAAGCACATTAATATTGGCGGCAAGATAAAAAACAGAATGTTGCTGATCTGAAATGATAAGACAAGATAAAAATGTAAGCAAAAAAAAAAGAAAAAGAAGTCACATTTGACTAAACATAGTAAATGACATCTGTGTCAAAAGTGCTCTCAGTAATATCAATTCAGTGTGCCTCCCTTTAGTAAACCTTAGAGGCAGCAGGAATAAAGCAAAACAAATTGTAAAATAATGCTGACCCCAATAGTAAACACCATTATATTCTCGATCATTTTATTTCGTATTAGGCTAGAAGCAGATAATATAACTAGAGGCAAACTGTTGAAAGTCAACATAACTCAGGGTATATTTTAATATTAACATTAATATTCAAATGTGTGCTCGCAGCAAACCATTGGGAAGCAATGTCATGCAGAGAAGAACAAAGCCATGGGAGCCGTGGTTTCTATCAGCCATAGCTGTGACTGTATAAGCAAAAACAAAAACAAAACAAAAACATCGTAAGCTACAGACAAATCCAACAACAGCAACCGACCGTGTTATAAAATTCGGCGATGCTGGGGTAAATGAGATAATTGCCTTCACACCAATCCACCTCGGAGCTGCCAGCCTGCAACTGGTCCCAAAATATAGGATTAACGTTACTCATGTCTCGACTAGTTCTTGCGGATGGACAGTGCAATGAGGACTCTCCGCCGTCACTGTTACATATAAAAAAGCAATCGAGAAAAAAGCAGTCAGTTGCTGGCGCTTGGTTAATCAGGCACTAGATCTTGTCGTTTGAGACCCTATGACTATTATAAATCCAACGGTGCGAGGTGCTAAAGAAATCGTCGTGGAGTTGCATTTTAAACCAATGTCCTTCCACAAAGCCAGCTTCAGCTTGTCGTGACGCTTAACTCCGTGCATTGACAGCGGCTCACTGTAATCAGCGAAGGTCCATATGAAGCAAGATGCTTCTCCCCCTACTACTGCCGTCTTCGCTTTAAATCCCGCTCGCGAGAAACAGTCGACCACACTATTTCAGCCTGTGAATCATCAACAGTGCCTCATATTTTGTCATATATTGTCTCCGAGGTTGGCTTATTTGATTTACCCAAAAGAGGGCGTTAAGTCGTTAATGCCAAACCTCAGCACCTCAACCTCATTAACGGAACAGGAGCTGTTGTTTCTCACATGCATGTTATGGTTACGTCTGATAGCAGTGATGAACAGTTATGAAGATTACTGCATGAATTAGCTGGCGTATATGTACACACAGTTGTGCGGGCGTGCGAGATGATTTCCGATCTGGCGGACAAAGATGCTAGAGAAGATATATATCTTTTCATGACTCACTCTCTGGTACCTTGTGGCATACGCAGGCGCAGTGGCATAAAGATGAAAGAAAATCATCTTTCTGTTGTTATTAATAATAATAAACCTGCTTGGTTATTTACCCATACATGTATGAGGCATAATTGATTTTCTGTTTGTGTTTTTGTGTTTTTGCAAATGGCATACATCACAAATTTTAATAAATAAATGAACTGATTAGGAAATTTGCTGTCTTCTATTCAGATATTCAGATAATTCTTGTCAGGTTTTGCTTGTTGATGTCAACACTCGGTGCGAAATTAGCTTAATTATGTTGTGCTTGAATTTTACTGATAAACTTCAGAAAACCCAGGTGTTGCTAATATCGCGATAACTTTTCGAGGCTATGTGAGACAACGAGGCGGATATCCGGTCTCTTTTCGGTGGCGGACCGTCGTTTGGTCGGTTTAGCAAAATGAAGGTACAAGTTCCCATCAACCTATTTATTTGTACAAGACCATTTTCGTTTAAATATTCCAATACAATTGAAGTCCAGACTCTGAACTTTAGAAAGATGAGTTTTGTTGTATTAATCACGACCCTGATTCTCACGATGCTTATTGATTAGATACAGAGCTAGCAATGACTGACTGTTGGCAAGCGAACTCTAGAAAGATGGCTACCCACTGTGAAAAATGTGCACGTAGTTTAAGCTTTAGTTACTTACCATTAAACGTCTCCAAGTTTTTGTCGTTACTTTAATGGCGGTGTTGTCCAGAGTTAGTGTTTTCTAGCGAAATCATTTCGGTGTCAGGTTGGCTAGCAACTTTGGGAATCCTAGCCGGCGGCCATGGAAGCTAACGCTGGTGGCGTCCTTCTGACACATGCTAACTTGGCTAACTAATGGCAGTTACATGTTTTAACTGAATTCTTGTAATTTTTTCTAATTCTGCCAATGTGGTCATCTGCAAAGACTACCTAGATAAGCTAGAAGCATTGCCCCCCTAACTTACCGTGGTGTAGATCTGTGCTTAACCATCTTCCTTTCAGACAGCGAACGTTAGAGTTGAAATACCATTAACAGAAACTGTGTTGGACTCTACATAATTGATACTAATACTTATTCTTTTGCAGCTGAACATCTCATTCCCCGCTACTGGCTGTCAGAAGCTGATCGAAGTTGATGATGAGCGCAAACTGCGCACCTTCTACGAGAAGCGTATGGCCACTGAAGTGGCAGCTGACCCTCTGGGAGATGAGTGGAAGGTAAGCTGTTACTCTAACCTATCTCCTTGGATCTCACGTCTCCTTGTTCGAAATTTTGGCTGCACATTAGGTAGGATGTATGTGGAGCACATGAAAATCTTGATTTTGCACACCAGTAGACCCTTCCTGACTTGTCTGTAGTCACTAAGGGGGGACAGTGTGTTGCCATAGTAATTGCAGAGCTGCTTTACCAGATGCGACCAGAACGTAACCATGGCTGGTTGAACTGCAATGCTCTCTCAGGTTTTTCCCTCCACAGGCGGTCACGAAATCAGATACTTCTAAGAGGTGCCTCAGCTGTAATGCTTCTTTATATCATTCTCTGTATGTTATTGTTGAAAAACCTGAGAAACTACTAGAAATCCATGATTTGGAAAATTACACTGATAAAGGCATGGGGCCGGATGCCTTTGTTCTTTATAGCCACTCAAGGCCCTCTTCTTTATCCAGAGAACCTTGTGTTTTCCAAATTTGACCAATTTCAAAATGCATTCTTTCAGTAAAGTTAAAACATAGGTTCTGCTCTGCTCATGTGTATTGTGAGACTCTGCATTCCACTTTCCCTACAAACCACTAAAGAAACATCTTGTCTCTTCCACTCCTCCAGGGTTATGTGGTGCGCATCAGCGGAGGCAATGACAAGCAGGGCTTCCCCATGAAACAAGGTGTGCTGACCCACGGCCGTGTGCGCCTGCTGCTCAGCAAGGGCCACTCCTGCTACCGCCCACGCAGGACTGGTGAGCGCAAGCGCAAATCCGTCCGTGGTTGCATCGTTGACGCCAACCTCAGCGTTCTCAACTTGGTCATCGTCAAGAAAGGTAACAGGTTTCAGCTTGTCCCATCCCGATCCCATTCCCATCATCTAATGCAAAGCAAGATTTGGACCGAGATCTTTCACAAACGAAGCCAACTATCTACTAGTCTACTAAAGAAGAGTCTTTTAGAACTCAGGAAGATATTGTATAGTGTTGTGTAGTGTCACTCGTCTGACCTCTTAATGTAGAAATCCAGACTCAACATACACAGTTACAGACCGAAATAAATGATTGGAATAGTAAAGTCACTGAATAGTGGAACCACAGAGTGAGGAACATGCTGCAGTATGACATGTTAAAAAGGCGAAGCCAGGAGAGACACATCAGAACTGAGGTACATGACTGTTGCAGAATCAGATAGCAGATAAATAGAAAGGAGAATTAAAATTAAGAGTACTTCTGTTCTGAGAGACAGCTGAAAAACAGCCAAATCACTCTTTCACTGAGGTTGGTGCATCATTGATACAAGATTTCAGGCACAGCCACTCTGACCCTCTTGTGACATATAAAACTTTAGGAATATCTAAAAATGCACTCATTGGGGAAAATGTGTTTATGGCACACCAGTAGACCCTTTCTGACTGGCCTGTAGTCATTAAGGGGGGACAGCGTGTTGCCAAAGTAACTGCAGAGCTGCTTTACCAGATGTGACCAGACCGTAACCATGGCTGGTTGAACTGCAATGCTTTCTCATTGTCTGTACTACAGTTGTGCTGATGTACAGTGTCATCAGACATCAACAATGGGCTGTACCCGTGACCTTTTCAAGTAGAGCATCCCCCACCCCATTCAGTATGGTGCCTATCCCAGCTTACGGTGGGCGGAAGATGGGATTGGAAATCAAGACCTTTAATTTTCTCTTAATTTATTTAAAAAATGTGCTTTTATTAAACAAAACCAATGTGCAATTTTTAGTTCATCGTTGATTTGTTTTGCCACATGTTCTTTCATCTGCTGTGCGTGTGATGGCAAGGTGTAGGGATCTGGAGAGTAGCTGTGTGTTTTCAGTTCTCCACAATGAGCGGTTTCATTTTAGGGAGAATGTGATACATATTTTTGATGCCAGATTTGATATACCAAAAAAGAAATCCCCGAGCACTCACATTATAAACTTTGTAGCCTCAACATAAACAAGTAAACACTTTTTTTGTCAAGTTTGAAAACACAAAGGCTGCATTAGAATAAGATGATAGTTATGAGAGCACAGAGGAGGCACTGCATGAAGTGTCCTGTCAACAGCAAATACAGTGGTATTGTGTGCACATTTTGATTTACAGACTTTAAGTTTTTCAGGTATATGAAGATATTGGTTAAGGATAGTGACATGTATATTTCTGAATGAACACTTGGTGTTGCATTATGAGGCTAACTTAAACAAGCTCAGTGTTAATTAAAATTCATGTTTAAAATCTTTGCCAAATTGGTTGCATTTCCTCCTTTTGGGTCAAATGCCACAGTAACATCCTGCAGAATGGTTTTTGAGGATCAACCGTACTCCTATCTGCCTGAAAAGTGAAATATTTTCAGATTTCACTTCATATATTTTGGCTTTCATACCAGCTATGTCAGTTGGTTTGGTGTCAGTGGGAATTCCCAGTGTTATCGTCTAGGTGCATTCACATGACTGGAGTGACGTGAAGTAGAACTCTAGTATTGGTACAAAATTTTGGTATTGACTTGGCCCTGAGGCATCGATTCTTCAGACATCCTTTGTTTTCTAGTAGATGAAGCGTATAGCACCTTAGCAAGCATCTAAATGGAAGAAAGACTCAAAGCATCGCTGCATTTCTATAGTGTTGTTTGTTCTCTTGGTCACTGATGCCGAGAACTTCAGGCAGCTGCGCCTTTTCTGCTGAGAACTGAATACACTCTTCCCTACTCTGCCTTTTGGCCAATTTGGTCAATTTGACAATCATCAGTGTTGGCAGTCATCCTCTTACTACAAAATATGCGATACAGTATGCAAGGCAGTGTAAACTGAAACTTAGCGTCTCTCCATACACAGCTGAGAGAATTTTAAAACCTGACATATCGATCAATAATTGACTAATTCCCTCTACTTGTTTGCTTCTCTCAGGTGAGAAGGACATCCCCGGGCTGACCGACAGCACTGTCCCTCGTCGCCTTGGTCCCAAGAGGGCCAGCAAGATCCGCAAGCTCTTCAACCTGGCTAAGGAGGATGATGTCAGGCAGTATGTTGTGAGGAGACCCCTGACTAAGGAAGGTGAGACTTGATAAATTTGTTACAGCTTCAGCTCTTGTAGCTTGTAGAAGTTTGATTTAATCACACTCGGAATCTTGTTTTTGGCACCATTGAATGCAGACATTATCCATTTCAGGCTCTGGTGGCTTCCAGTGTTTGCTTACTTATGTCCAGTGTGCTGTAGCTGTAATTTTTGAGAGCATCTTTATGTCCTGTCATGCCTGGCCATGCCAAATAAAAGCATTGATGACTTTGTCTTGCTGCAGCCTTCAAATCAAGTTGAATATAAGTTTTGTAAAAGCTCAAGTTCATGTAGACAGTGCTGAATTTGAAATGCACTTAATGTTCAAAACGCCGGGCAACAGAAAAGCTGCCAAGACTCAAAACAAAGTGAGTCTGAAATTCTCAATTGGTTTGACTTGTTTCTTGGCTTGATTGAAGAAAAAAAAAACATTTGTCAGTGAGAATCTCAAATAGTGAGTTTGTTCACTATAGCCTGAATTTTTTAAATTATTTTGAATGATAATGTGGATATAACACTCAAACTTTTTGATAAAAATTAAACCAGTTGTAAGTGTTATATTGGTACCTGTATGTTTCACCTTCAAGTAGTGTAATAGTTTGCTGGTGTTAACACGCCTAGCAGTGACAGTTGCAGGTCAAATCGGAGATTTGCTGCAGAAGAGTTTTCTGCAGTGTTCTGTTTGATAAACTAATCATGTACACAGTTTGGAGGATGCGCTCGTTTTATTTTTAGACAACCTCTTTGTGTACTTCCCTCAAGCCCTGCCCACATGTTTTAAGCAATTTTACCACTGACAAAGTCCTTGATGTTTGTTAGGTGTAACAGAATGTCTGCATGGCAAAAAATGACCAGGAATTGTTGTCTTCAACTGGTCTTGTACATCTATCGGAAAAGATGAGAAAATATAAACCTGCACAGAATTCCAACCACAATTTGGCAGACTGCTGTTTGCATTCAGAAATTTCACAACTGTTACCTGCCCAGCAAGGTTGTAGGTACTTCTGACCAAATTACATCTTGTGTGTGTATGTATGTGGTGTTAAATATTCCCTTTTTTTGGGTTGGTTGTGAGCTTAACAGCTTCTGAGAACTTAGACCTGTTACATAGTCAACACAAGCAATGTAGGCAGTAGGGCAAAGAGCTATGCAAGAGGCACGTTTGTCCTCTGCAGACGCCATTTTTTTAAATGCTGCTCATGTCAGTGCTCTGGACAAGTGGCTTTGCTCCCCCTTGTGGGTAAAGTGGATATTACCTTGAATTGGGCTTTAGGCAGCTGGTTGACATGTGTATACTTTAAGTAAACAGCTTTCGTTGATGTATGTGTTCATTGCATTTATTATATAACAGCCCAACTGTTAAGCCACCCCTAAGAGAGCTATATGGTGACATGGGACACTGTTAAGACATTTTTGTATTCCTATTGGTAAACATGTCCCTCCCCTCTCACCCTGTCAGGCAAGAAGCCCAGAACTAAGGCTCCGAGGATCCAGAGACTGGTGACCCCTCGTGTGCTGCAGCACAAGCGCCGCCGCATTGCCCTCAAGAGACAGCGCACCCAGAAGAACAAGGAGGAGGCTTCCGAGTATGCCAAGCTGCTGGCCAAGAGAATGAAGGTATGGAGTTTATTTTTACTGCTGTGCATTAGCCAATTACAGTGTATGTGACAAAATTGGTGCAGCTTTTAGCAGTTTATACAACTAGATACACTCTTGATTTGAAAACGACAAGCTTAAGGCAATAAATCTGATGTGTTGGCATTGATTTTTGCTGAAGAGTGCTCAGGGCTCCCAGATCAGACCTCAATACTGTGGCATTTGAAGCTTGCCTGTTGCTTGTTGAAATGACATGGAACATTTTGCATGTGCATTTATTTTGTTGTAATCTGCTAATCCATTGTTGCATTGACATGATTGACATGTTTTATGATGGCACAGCCTGATAGTAGGCGTGTGATATGTCTTCAAACTTACAATTCAGCTGTAGTCATGTGGCCTGGTAAACAGCCACATAGCCCAGCTGTCGCTGGGGTACATCCTATAGACCAATGACATAAATTTAAGTCTGTCACCAGGGGTAACTCTGAAATTGGAAATGAATAGGAACCATATGTTAACCCATGTCACTATATGGGGAAACAGGAGCACTAGTCTGGTTGGTGCCAATGGCTGTCAACCTGGTTATTGGTGTAGAAACCTTTGACTTACAGATGTTTTTGTTTTTACAAACAGGAGGCCAAGGAGAAGCGCCAGGAACAGATCGCCAAGAGGCGCCGCCTTTCTTCTCTGAGGGCATCCACATCCAAATCAGAGTCCAGCCAAAAGTGAATTGTGGAGATCAAATAAAGAAAATGTTTTGCTGAAAATATTGTCTGTGTTTAATTCAGTGTCTTGTTTAAACTTGCTTGAGTACAGTTCACATAACATGAACTTTATTGCTGTTGAATTGTTTTGGGTTGGCATAATGTTTGGATCTGGTTTTATATTTTGGTCATTAATGGGATGAAATTGATGTTGAAATGTCATTGCAGACACTGACACTGCATGGCCAAATGCTAATATAATATGCATGGTGAGCTATGGGCTGAAATTTAACTAAATGTAACCTTAGTTGTCATTCGGAGGGGTCCGTAAATCTGAAGCCAGGTTTGGCCCACAGATCCTACGCCCTGTTTCACGCAACAACACATCGTGTCACGTGGAGGCAAACAGATTTCAGAGAAGCACATGTAGCCAAGCCATAAATTGAATGCAAATACTTAGAGGCTTCATCTCTCCTGCTCCTAGCACGGAATAATTGCACCACTAAATCTATTGTAAATACGTAACACTGCCTCACTGTTGTTCCCAAGCTTAAAAGCAAGATGCACACAAGGATGGAGAAGAAAATATAAATTTGCTTTCAAGCCATACACAATGTAGACACATTGACGCTGATTACTGTGAGGTTTTGGCACTAGAGGTTATGAGTTATTGTCTGGGTGCATTACAATTTATATCACAGCTTTGAAGGATGTTTACTGTACGTCTAATAGCAATGGCAGAATTCCATTGTCATTTTGTATAACTAGAGGACCAATAATGCCACTAGAGTGGTGTTTTTTCTGATATAAGATTGTTGCATGAATCTTTATTTTGACAGAACTGATGTTTGTACATGAGAAGCAGTGCATCCCCAGTAGTGGCTTTTGTCTGACTTGACACTTTAAGGCGCTGCTGCTATTGGCCAGTATGGACATATCTCAGTTTTGTCCACCTAATTTTATAGCCTTAAATCTACCCAGCTATAAATACCTTAGTCCATAATATTATTCAGTCTTTCTCCCCATCCTATTTGACAGCTGGTTTTACTTCATATTCAGTAATTCATAGTATTTCATAAATTATTTCTGTATTTTTAATTGCAGTGACTTGACTCTACAGACCTTTTTCACAGCAGATATTTTGAAATGAATTTGCAGGTAAACAGGTGTTACTTATAACATTTATTAAGGGTTTTGTTCTAATTAAGTGCACCAGTCTGCTCTGTTAGACCTAAATGGAACAAAACCTTCAACTAATATTAGTAACACCTGTGATGACCTGCTATGTCATGTTAAAATGGCTACTGTGAAAAACACCTACTTAGAGATGAAATGCTGCAGGCTTGCCAGACCAACAGGATGAGGACTCAAAGTCTGAATGTTCATACAACTTGCTTTATTATGGGCCAATAATATTCAGTTTGTATCACATTCTAAGGCAGCAGGACCAGCAAACAAAGGCCTATAGGTAAATGAAAAGGACTGTGGTCATTAACGACGTACACAGCCCTTAGCATTACATCCATTATCAAAAACAGAAGTCTTGGTCGGCCTCCTTCTCCTCTGGCAGCTGGATGTAGCCTGTGTGTTGACAGGGGCCGTGCTGTGGGCCAAGTAGGCCAGAGCAGCATTGAGGGAACCTCTGATTCGACTGGGCAGGTTTTGTTGGGACAGAGGGCAGCTCAAGTTGTACATCTGTGAGACAAAGCAGAGCACACACTCAGCCTGATGCTGGAGGTGCTGGGGCAAGCTGTGGAGGCCCCAGGCCACGGTCAGCCAGCTAGTCTGAATGTGTTGAACCAGACCCGATGACCTGTACAACATCACCATGACCTGTTGAGTGAAGGACAAAAGTAAGTAATTATTCAGTCAATACAGGGGATGCACTCAAGATATTTTCACTTGAATTGTTCAGTGATCATGAGTCTGAATCGACTTGGTATGGCCACGTGGCCAGACTATGAATGGATTCAATTACAACGCTGGCAAGAGATTGGATATCAAAGTTGTAAATATGAACAGATGAACAGTTTTCAGATCTGAAGTCAAGTCCAAGTGAAGACAATCCCATTACCTCATTTTGCTGTTTAACATGAGTGTGACAGTCTTTCCATTCCACCACTAAAGCAAGCTTGTCCTGCATAGCAAGTTAGATTCATAGTTTTATAGAGTAAGATGTACTTTATTGCATGGCAAGCCAGGAAAAATATCAGCACCAGGAGCACGCTCCACCATTGTGTGAACAGACTGCAAACAAATGATGGTCCTTGTGCCAGACACATGGGAGTTTTATGGGATTCTTGTCTAAATTGAATCTTGCTGCCATTCAGTGCTATATCCATATTATTTCCCAAATAAAATGTGATTTTGGATGTGATTCCAATACTGAGTGAATACTATTTAGAATCATCCAGTGTCCCATTTTCTATTATCATGCATGCTCATTCACTGATTCCCAGCTGTCCCACACATGCACCTCTTACCACATCAAAGGTGTGCTGACTGCAGACCTTTATAGTGTGCATATTAGCTCCAACTTTGTGGTAGGTTCTTCTACAAAGCTTAGCAGTGAGGGAAATCAGTCGCACAGGGTAACTGGTTCTCACTTTGGCACCCTCGAAGCCCTTCACTGTCTTGGATTCTTCTTCTAAAATGTAAACAGGAGTGCATTTTGAGTGATAAAGAGATGCTATTATACCAGTATACATGATTAGGCATGGGTGAGACTGTTTCAAATGTTATCTGGCTGTCTCAAATCAATACCATCTATTTACCTTCATCTTCCTCAGTGGGAGGAAGCACCTGGTCCATCAGGGCCTCAGACATGCTAAGAGCCGAGTCCAGTCCCAAACTGGCCACATTGACAGCTGTCTTCACCAGTGACTGGTCATCATTAGCAATCTTCCCAGCAGGATCTGTCACTTGTTGCATCCTCCCGATCATCCATGTGACGGTATATTGCACACAGTCGATAGTTCCGTTGCCTGCAATACTCGCCATATCCTTAAACTCAAGCATCTTGTTCTTGGCGCTGGCTGCAATCTGGGTGATAGCAGATTAAGCTGACAAAGGCCAAGAATATAACAAGATATTCCTTGCTTCTTCGCTCTGATAAATTGTGATTTGTGCAGTTCACTAATATATGAAAGAGAAGAAAATGGTACCTGCTCTGTGGGCTTCTGAAGCACTGGGAATGTAGCCTCCAGCCAGTCCAGACTTTTACATGCCACATCATTCGCCTTGGAAACTATGGAAATATTCCAGTCTGAAGTGAATCTATAGCTAAAACATTCAGTTTTCGTTATATTTCAGTAAATGGTGTCAAATAGGAATTTAAGTATGTCATGGTTGAAGCCTTTTGTCTTCTCAAAAAACTCAACCTTTAATGTACTAAGCTTTTAATGAGCATTAGCAGTTTGGATGGCTGGAGGTATGCAACCGTTTAATTTACAACCAAGTTACTCCTACAACAAACGCCCAAGTGATCATCTCTGTAATCAGAGATGGTATTGTGACAATTTTTCATATACAAGTCAGAACCCACATGTACCACTGCAAAAGGTATGTAGGTCTAAAAATACTTACTTTGGGGCTCCAGCTTAATAATGACTGGAGAAACACTGTCATAAGCAACTGAGCCCACAGTTGTCACCCCATTCTCCAACACCTCACACACTGACTTCAGGCTGGGGTGGCTGCACTTGGTGTCCAAGTACAAGACTGAAAGGACCGCACATGCTGAGCGAACCACGGGCAGCTTGGCCAGTCTATCAACTGCATTCTGTAAGGAAGAGCGGAGGCATACTGCACAGCTTTTACTTCAACTTTCTCAGTCTCTAACTCATGCTGTCCGCAGACGACAATTCATGACAGTCGCAGAGGTAAATTACAATATAAAATGGAATAATGTTGCATGCAATCATCAATGCAATATGAAGCCAGGAAAGACTCATCTGCCTTGATTGTACTCACCTGCTTCAAGTTGTTATTCATCGGCATGTTTGGCGCACTTTGATAGAAAAAAAAAAC
>OMLF01037323.1:65438-75711 GCA_900302615.1 Holocentrus rufus | reverse complement strand
CTAATGTGTTTTTTAAATTAATAATTATTTAATTTTGTTATATTTCAATTACCTGATTTGAACTGGTTTCCCTGTGTGTTTTCAGGCGGAGATCCAACGATATTCCCCAAAAATACATCAAGGCTGTTTACAGGGAGTTCACAGATTCTACATACACTGTCCCCAAGCCTCGGCCTGCTTGGGCAGGTGGGTCTGATCTGTTTCTATGCTGTTACATCTCTATATGGTATTATAAAATATCATTTATCTATCGCATCAGGTTTCATCAAAAGTCATTATCAGTTCATTTATGGCTTTAAGGACAGTTCAGTCAATAAACAACTTCCTCCCAAAGCCTGAACCAATGAAGCCCTGTCCATGACATGAACCAAATCTAGAGGTGCTTCACAGAAAGGGAATGGGATGCTGATGCAAGAAGTTATGTCCCAAAATAGAGAAATTTATATCATGGTAGTCACATGTATGAGTTGTTTAACAAAGCGGTATTCACTGGTTGCAGGTATCCAGGGCCCAGTCATCTATGGCCAGGCTGGTGGCAGGGTGGTGGTCCACTTCAAAAACCTGGCGTCCCAGCCCTACAGTATCAGCCCTCTGGGGGTCACCTACTGGAAACAGTCCGAGGGTAAGAATATTCACCCAAAAGTTTTGGGACAGGGAACTGAAGTTAGCCTCTTTTTGTTGATGTCATCATTTCGTTTTTTACTCATTTGTCGACTCATGTATTTTTTCATGCGTAATCCATAGTGCACTACAAATGATTCAGCAACAGGCTGTTCTTTTCGCCTATAAATTGACTCAGTTTTTTGACTCATGCACAATTTTTGGTGTGGAATCCACATTACACCGGACGTGAGTCAGCAGCAAATAAAAAAGGCTACTGTTCCAATGCTGCAATGACTCTTACAGCATTAGGCATGAATACAAGCCAGATCTCCACACCCACAGTTTGCTCAAGTCTGAAGTATTTAGTGAAAACCAAAGTAGCAAAGATATAAAGAAAAGCTCAATGCAGTACAAGAACAGAACAGAGGATGGCAGTAATATGCCAAAAGGTCCACTGCAAAACTGAAAGAAGAAGAAGAAGCAGACTATGATGAAGAAGATGAGCAATGATGAGCATCAATGAGTTAGATAAGTGGAGACACCAGTAATATGGGGAATACTGTTATTATTTATATTTTAATTTTAATTTTATTAATTTATTGTCCAAAAACAAATCACAAAAAGATGTAAGTTCATGTTTACATTACAGCCAGTAGTCATTGTGTTTATCCTTTATCTATTTATTTTAGTTCTATCTTTAGAGCCACAATCTCAGTATCACAGAATGAGCTCTAATGCAGAAATCTGAAGTGGGTGAAGAAAAATATATAAACTGCTGTATTTTCTTTGAATTCCCATGTCTTTGTGATCCATCCACAGTTTACACACTGTGTACTATTGCACATCCCTGGTCAGATTCAAAGGGGTCATGAGAGGCCAATGAGGTTTAACACCCTTTACAGAAAGCATTAGCATAGATCGTAATACTGCTATCATGTCCCGGGTAAACCTCCTTGGGCTTACCAGCTTTAAACTCACCCATGACACATTGAACGGTAATCTGGAAAGCTGCTGCTCTCATGTCCAGGAATGAGTCTTTATGAAGCACATCTAATCCGATCAAGGTTTAAATAAAAAGTTGAGCAAGGGAGAAGTTTGTGTGTGTGTGTGTGTGCATGTGTGTGATTGTGTCACTTCGAGTCAGTGCACATACCATGTGAGTCAGAGCTTCCCCTATATGTTTTTTACATGAGCAGAGTCGTTGACACAGCACGGTTTATCGACTCATGTCCGTTCCTGTTCTGGTTCCAGTTTAAAGCAGGTTTTGATTATATAAATCTCATAATAAAAGTGGCAATTCCAAACATTCCTAAATGTGAAATCATTGAATTATTCCAATTCGTGATTTCCTGTGATGTATTTTTGGACTTACTTTGGATGATAACATCTTTCTAAAAGTTATCATGAAATTATTGTATTTCTTTTGTCTTTGTAATGGAAGTCCTCATTTTTTCTTCCAGTCATGCCCATGTTCTTGCGTTGCTGAATGAAAATAGATGAAACACTCTCCTCTTCTCTCATGTCCCTCCATCTTTTCCAGGAGCGGGGTATGATGATGCCACAGCAGGCCAGGAGAAGGAGGACGACGCTGTGCCTCCCGGAGGATACTATGAATATGTGTGGGACATCAGCCCCAAAGACAGTCCCACCACCGGTGACCCCGAGTGCCTCACCTACTCCTACTCGTCTCATGTGGACACAGTCCGAGACACCAACTCAGGACTCATCGGACCGCTGCTCATCTGCAAGCCAAGTCAGTGGGGCAGCTTTAATCTGTTGTGGACATACACAGACAAACAGTTACAGCTACAGGCAGACATTAGCAATTTATATCCTTCTGTTTTATGAAATCTTGTCTACTTGCCACATTTCTTTTGGAGGCAAAGCTGTCCTGAAGGCAGAAATAACCTCATCGCTTAAGTTAAAGCTCAACAGGAAGTGCCAAAGAATCAGTTTTTCAGAGTTTTTGATAGTTTGACTCCTCCGGTGTTAGTCCATATATTACAGTCTAAACATTTTCATATTATATCGTCTTGACCAAGTTATGCTACTGACGGGGTTTAACAGTTCGCCCTTTTCATTGTTGGGTTCATGCCTCGTTTTTTTGGCCACAGTTTGGCTTGAAAAAATGTAAGTGATTCAGTTCAAGCTCTTTCTTTGTATTTCCAACATACGTACGTATACCCAATTAAACACATAAAATTTAATGGGACATTCCCTAGTGTTCAGTAAAAGTAAAAAAAAAAAAAAAAGTTGTAAAAGTAGCAACAAAATGCTTTTGTATGCTGCTCATGGAAAAGTCATTTATTAGACCTAATTTAGTATCAGTTTAAAGCTATGCTGAATGTTCTACATTATAAATGTGTTTACTGTAATTTCTTTGCACAAATTCAATTTATCACCACAGTTCAAGAACTGTAGTGAGGAAAAAACTCAAGGTTCATCACACATGCAGAAAGACGTTTTTGGGCACTGGCCTGAGAAAGTTATTCCCGTCTGTTACTGAATATTTCAGCAGCTTGTCGTTAGAACACCTCCATTTATTTTTTAGTGATTACTGGGGATTTTATATGCACACGGTGTGTTTGTCTGTGTGTTTTCTCCCAGGTGCCTTCACAGAGGACGGCCAGAGGAGAAACTCAGCGTTTGTCTTGCTGTTTGCTGTGTTTGATGAGACCAAGAGCTGGTATGGGGAGATCGGGGAGAGGAGGAGCAGAGAAAAGTTCAAGAAGAGCAGTGGCAGGAAAGAATACCACACCATCAATGGATATATCAACTCCACATTACCTGGTAACACATCATGCTAGACATAGAATTAGTTCCAGTTGTAATGTTGTTGTAATGTTGTAATGATAAGCTTCAATAACACCATGTTCAGGGTGTCAGTGGGTGTACATGGTCCGCAGAGGAATTTAACCTCATTCTCTGTGTGTGTGTGTGTGTGTGTGTGTGTGTGTGTGTGTGTGTGTGTGTATGAATAGGTTTGACAATGTGTAAGGGTCGTGATTATGTCTTTTGGCATCTGATTGGGACGGGCACAGCTCCAGAAATCCACTCCATTCAGTTCCAGGATCACACTTTACAGGTAAGATAAATCATCACAGGGAAGCAGCTTGAACTCAGTTATAGCAAATTTAAGAATGTCTGTGGCAACCATTTTTCAAACTCAGAGACGTCCAAAGTTCAAATAGAAGTTATGGGATAATTACTGAAAAGTCCAAAAAAAGTAGGTTCAACTGTGAGTCATAAAGGGAATTTGCCTGCTTTGCTTACCCATACAGATTATTGGCTGTATCTAATTTCATAATTTTACTTTATTACTGTGTATTTTTTAATATTCTTTTTTGTTGTGGCACTGTATAATACAGTAAAATCAATTAAAATAAGTTTAACAGTACTTAAGATACACATGTAAACTAAGAATAATTGTCAATTGTCCGTGTTCGCTACATTTACAAACTTCTAAAGTAAAATTAAAGTTTTTTTCATTTTTATTATTATTTTTTACTTTAATTTGACCCTTAAATATGTTTAAGTTGGGTTGGAAAATCTAGGCCCCTGTCATCTTATTAATTGTAAGATATTTATCAATATCTGGTACACCGGCTTGGGTTTTTCAGGTGATGTCCCATCGTAAAGTAACCCTGGAGATGACCCCTATGACCTTCACCACTGCAGAGATGAGACCCAGCACTCCAGGTCGCTTCCTGATCAGCTGTCAGATACATGCCCACCGCAACGGTAGGAAAGGCCCACTCACATCTCCACAGTTTTCATGCTCTGTCTCTGAAATGCATTGAGTTTTCTCTATTTTGGTTTATATTCTGGTTGTTATTGTGAACCACTTTCCTCGCCAGCCGGCATGAGCGCCTTCTTCACAGTAGAGGACTGCCCTGAGCCCGTCACTCTGCCCGGCCCTGACCTGCGCAACGTCAATCACGACGAGGACTACGAGTACAATGCAGACATGTTTGAGATTGTTCGGCCCAGAAGGCCACAGCTGCAAATCAGGGCCAGCAGAGGACAGCAGTCTAATACCAGGGTGCACTATATTGCTGCTGAAGAGATCACCTGGGACTACGCTCCTCACCTCAAACCCACAGACAGGTAGGAAGGACCGTGAGGAGGGGATGGAAGATGCGGAATAAGAGAAGCTTCACTAACTGGAAATATCTGACGAATAACTGAACCAAATTGAATCAGTCTGATTCTATGAGAAAAGCTGGGAATGCTATACAAGAGGAAATTAATTAGCTTATGAGCTGCAAAAGTCATGGCTTCATATTAATAAACATTTCTGTAAATGCGTCTGATTTTGTCAGAAAGACTCATTTTAATCACTGTATCCTTATTTGCTGTTGTTGCCCACCATCCCATTTCAGTGAGCTGCAGTCACATTACTTCCCTACTTCCCCCCATCGGCTGGGCTACCAGTATAAGAAGGTGGTGTATGTAGAATACACAGATGGCACGTTCACACAGAGGAAAAACACTGACACAACACTGGTGGGCCCACTTCTGAAAGGAGAAATCAACGATCAGTTCCATGTGAGTGAGACTCAAAACTGTATATTGAAGTGACTGGGTGTAGAAAATACTGGTTTGTGTTAAGCAGTAAAAATTGGAAAACAATAATATCTAATTCAAAGGACATTATGGATTTCTGTGCTTCTGTGGCCTTCTATTAAACTCCCTTTGATCTAAATGTGCTTCCAGATCATTTTTAAGAACCTGGCCAGTCGGCCTTTCAACATCTACCCCACCAGTCTCACCAAGATCTATCCACTGCAGAGAACTGCAAACGGTAAGTCTAAACATGGACATAAAATATGACTAAAATACTTATAAGATGTTTTTCTCATATTCTGAGCACCACTACATAAGGTTGTTTGACGTGGTGTACCTGCTGTACTCATTTTGATTTTAAATAGTCAAAGACATTTTCACGTAATATTTAAATTTCGTATTAATATTTAAATACCATCACATTAAAAATCGAATTAAATGGAAGGGAAATGTGGTGTTAAATAGTTAATTAATTCCAACTGTGATATTTCAAATATATAGTGGAGGAGTGCACACAGACTTATCTTTACTTCTTTTACTTTTCTTCCACTTGCAAACAGATGCCCAACATTTTGGGCTCAGGTCTTCATCAGGGGCATCATTGGCCACTCTCCTTGTGGCCCCTGATGAAAGCATGAGCATCTGGGCATCTGGAAGAAAAATAAAAGGAGTAAAGATGAGTCTGTGTGTGTGGTCCTCCACTACATGTTTGTATTGGAGTTCCACTTTAGGTTACCAGCACTTCCACAAATTGTTTGGGGTTGAGGTGCATCTTTCCCTTCATTGTGATATTTTTTCATCTTTCTGTTCTTCTACCTGTCCACCTGATAATGTGAACAATTCCTAGTAATGTGCATTTGAAAAGCCACGTCAAACCTGCAAATCGATCAACAAAGACATTATTGTTTTATCTTAAGTATGTTTGGTTGCTGTAATTAATTGTGTTATCTTAAGTAATGTCTATTAGTCTCAATCGTATCTACATCATATTCTCTGCCGCTGGAGTGGCCCAAATTCCCTAATGAGACCATCAAAGTTTCATCTAATCTTATCTAATTAAAAACAGTGGCAGAGCTGAACTTGCGTTCCATGGGAGTGCCCCCCAACGGGACGTTTGGCTATGTTTGGAGGCTGACAGCTGATGACGGGCCGCTGGAGGAAGACCCCAAGTGTCTGACCCAGCTGTACCAGAGCACCGTCTCCCCGGAGAGGGACCTGGCCTCGGGGCTTGTGGGGACACTGCTCATCTGCAAGTATGAAGCCATCGACACCAGAGGACGCTTGGTGAGAGGAACTTTACAGGACTTTTTATCTACACCACCAAGAGGAATCTGGAAAATCCTGCAGTACAAATACAAATATCATCTAATATCCTGTGTCTCTTTCTCTGCATGGTTGAATCCGTGGTTGTTTTCAGTTGGGCGCAGACAAGAGGTGGAACCTGATGTTTGCTGTCTTTGACGAGAACAGAAGCTGGTACATCAATGAAAACATTCAGAACTACAGCCAGGATCCCTCTGAAGTCAATCCCAGCGATCCTGACTTCTACAACTCCAATGTCATATACAGTGAGTTCACCATATCTCAACCTTGTAGTATACAGTTACATTTGTATTTTGAAAGTGTAAAACAGTGTAAAAAATGATTAGTTCTGAAAATGATTGAGGAAGTTTTAAGTTTTTCTTTCACATAATAATACTCTTTGTAATTTCACAGAACCATCTGAATATCCAATCAAATAGCATGGATTACGTTAAATCTCAAAGTGTGAATGTTTGTGAATACTTCCAGGTGTGAACGGCATCATGTTCAACGGGCGCCAGTTTGTGATGTGTCAGAGTGATGTCACTTTCTGGCATGTGGCCAACGTGGGGACCCAGAGCGACTTCCTCTCCATCTACTTCACAGGAAACCTCTTCCAGCATGATGATGTTTTCCAATCTGTCCTCACCCTCTTCCCCATGACTGGCGAGACTGTTCCCATGGAGACCGAGCTGATGGGTAGAGTCTCAGATTTGAGTTTCAGTTATGCAAATATTTTTTGGAGTCAGAAATTTCTTTCATTTGTTGAGTTGAACCTCAGTGAGCAGAGCCAGAAAAGCTCAGTGTGGAGCACAGGTTATCTAACTGTAAATGTTGAATGGCAAAGAAGGAACTGTGGACAAAATAGAAATAAAAAACAAAATGGCAGTAAGTTATATTTCTTGTTCATATAGGAGGACTATAACATTCGTATCTTAGAAGGTCAGCAGCAGGCTAGCTAACTAGCTTACCTACTTTTGGTAGTTGTACTGTAGGCTAGCTTCCTTGACTCATATAGGTTAACTAGCTAACGTATAGATACCTAAATGTAGCTACAGCTGACAGTATTTTTTAAGTTAATAGGAAGAGCACTGGCTTCATAACTTATCCAAAACAACAGTGATTCTTTGGCCCCAACTTCCTTTGGCTGAGGTTTGACTCAACCTTTCATTTTGAATGTTTGTACAGTTCAGATCTGTGGTCAAGTTCCAGGAAAGATCCCATGTAAGGCACAAGTCAGTATGGGTCAGCAGTGTTTCAGTTATCTCCCAAAACCTTACGTTTCCCTTCGGTTTCCCCATTAATTAGCTTCAAAGTTAGATTTTTTTTCATATTGTACAAACTTTTGCATCTCAACTAAGATTTCCACAAAGTTCTGTGGGTTTGAACTTAGCAGCATAAATTTGTAGTGATGAACACATCAATGGGACCTGCACAGTTGAAAAGCTTCTAACTGATTACAGTTATAAAATTACAATTTTCTGTCTTAGAACTCTGATATGAATCACCAATGCCACGTTTAACCAAAGCTATTGATGTGTTTCCTGTCTTTCACCTCAGTCAGAAATCCCTTTGTATCAGTACAGAAGATCAAATTCAATTAGCATGGTAAAATAATTTTTGCATCCCCATTCTGTTGCCCTAAACGCAGAAAGTACTCATGGTATGTAAAGATTCGGAATTGTTACTCATTAATAGTGTCACCACTGTGAAAGAAATATTACATTGACATTTCAGCATAGCTTCTTCTCCTCTTCTACATGAAAAAAACTACAGCTTTCCATGGTCTCCTCTGCATTATTTGCTAGACTTTATCCCACCAACTCTTATTTAATTCTTCTCTCAGGCGAATGGGAGATCAGTGCCTTCGATGGCAGCCTAAAGAGCCGGGGGATGAGCATCCGCTACACAGTTCGGCCCTGCGATAATGGAGACCTCCCATTGGTAGATAGTGAAGATGACGACGATGAGTTATCTGACTATATCGACCAGCTAGACCAACTAGGGCCAAGGAGCAGAAGAGCCCAAAATCACACGGTGAAGGTTCGGTTATGCAAGAAACGCTTCCCTTACTACAACGCAAGTCAGTCAGTAAACACCACTGACAATGTCGCTAATGTTTCTGTGGCGACTGGAGCTGAAGAAGAAGAGCTAGAGTGCGAGGTAAGGAATGTGACAATGACGTCATCAGGAGGGGACAATGGCACCATGGTGTCAGAAGGAGAAATCCCGCAGGATATCTTGGAGGAACTAGAGAGAGACGGGGAGTGGATGGCATCCGTGGCCAAGGATGAGGTTGGATCTGGGGAACTGGGAGGCGGGAGACAGAGAAGACAGACGGAGGGAGACTGGAGAGAAGGAGATGTGGATTCTGGAGAGGTGGAAAATGGAGGAACTGGCGTAGAGGTTGCAGGAGAGGCTGTGGAAAACAGGACTGACATTGGTGCCAAGATGAAGGCTGAAGGAGGAGACGAAATACCACGTGAAAAGAATGAGACAAAGGCAGATCTTGAGGAGAGCAACGAGATCTTACCAAACTATAGTCCACTGCTGAACACGAAGGATTCAACTTTAGAACCAAGCAGTTCACAGGAACTGGGTCAAAATCTACTGCCAGAAAACAACATTCAGTCTGATCCTGAAATACAGACAGTGGATCCTCGAGATCTGGATTACTACAACCATACTAATTATAATGAGACTGAAGGGATACATCTGTCTCTAGATTATGACGACTACAGCCTAGAGGTACAGTGTGTATGTGTATTCATGGCTCATTTCACAGGCTGGATGCTGACTTCAGTATCAATAACACAAAGTCTTTCCCCTTTCCCCCTCACCTGTACACTAAATTTTATTACAGGGGAACAGCACATCAAATATGTTTTATACAGAAAACATAGACCCGCGCTCCGGAGGTAACAACTACCACCACTACTACATTGCTGCTGAGGAAATCACATGGGATTATGGCATCAGACTGCCACACCAGCTCATCAAACCCAGGTTGGGAAAATGCATCATGCTGATTTTCCTGTAGGACTTTCATTAATGGCCAATTCCTGTGTTTTTTATATTCATTGGGTTGTGTGATTTAAGCAATCTAAGAACAAAGAACTTGCTGAGAGGACCATAAAGTTCTTTTATAGTAGCATAAAAATATTGGAAATATCTAGCCACTGCACACACTGTGTAGTCTTAACTCCTACTGCAACAGTACAACAACCTGCACATGAAACTGTGTCTAACACTTTATCATAATGTTGTTGCTCAGAAATAGGTCAAAGACTCATCATTTGAATCATCTACAGTCTTTACAACAATTGTGCTGACTTGCCTACTACTCTCTTCAGAGAGATGCGACGTGGGATGAGGAAGTTCTTGCCGCAGTACAAGAAGGTGGTGTTCCGGGCCTACATGGATAAAGACTTCCTTCGTCCTGTGGCAAGAGGAGAGCTCCAGCAACATTTGGGAATTATGGGCCCTGCCATTAGAGTGGAGGTCAATAATATCCTCACTGTAAGTGGGAGATAAGAACTGCTTAACTGGCAAAATAAAAAGCATGCAACTCTCTATACCTACTTGCATACTGATAGTGTTCAAGATGCAGCAAGTATTCATTTTTCAGTGAGGATTTGTTGACAAGTTGACAAGTATTGATTGAACCAATGTGACTCTGGAGCAGGTATTCAAAACCAGCAAAAGTGTTCAATCAATTTTGATGGGCATGGACTTACATTAATTTGACTAATATTGAGTACGAGTGACAATTTTGTTGCATATAATACATCTTTCGAAAATA
>OMLF01037323.1:46614-65418 GCA_900302615.1 Holocentrus rufus | reverse complement strand
ACATCTTTCGAAAATAACCCACAGAGCATCTTGAGATTTTGATTTTACTTTTGATTTTTGCTTTTATTCTGCAATTTCCAATGTATTTTACAGTCTCTAAGCGTTCAGCATCACTCAGCTCCTCAGTTTCAACAAAATGTTCATCTCAGTTTTGTGAAAAATGTCTGTTTTTATGAGTGTTTGATGACTTATCCATCTTAAAGTCACAAAATCAAAATAGTTTTCCCTTTTGTTTCATTCAAGGTGACCTTTAAGAACAAGGCAAGCAGGCCTTACTCCTTTCACCTCCAGGGAGTGTACGACCGCAGCCAGGCGGCCGGCTTTGCCCAGACCCACACCTCATCTGCACCAGCTGGGGTCCCTGGGGAGGCTGTGCCCCCTGGGGAGGCCCGGCTCTACAACTGGAGAATAACCAAAACACAAGGCCCTGGCAACAATGAATTTAACTGCACAGCTGGGGCCTACTACTCCACTGTGGACAAGGTATATGTTTGTCTTCATCTCTAGCCTCTTTCTGTGCTATAGTGTTTTATGGATGCATGTGTGTGCATGCACGTCTGCAAATTCCTGACTGGGTCTGCTTTTCTTTATGTCTTATATGTGTCCCTGCATGTGAATATGCTCCATGGTTTTAGATCTGCTTTATTTTCTCACAGTCTCATTTGTATTTTTATTTTCATATTACTTGCATTTGTTTTATCACCTATTTTTTATCTAAGTCTTAGTTTGAAATAAACTTTTACTGCGTTCCTTTGCAGGAAAGGGACCTTCACTCAGGTCTGATTGGTCCACTGATCATCTGTAGGCCTGGTACCCTCCAGACGCGCTTAAATCTGCAGCCGGGCATCCGGGAGTACTCCCTGCTCTTCCATACCTTTGATGAAACCAAGAGTTGGTACCTGGAGGAGAACCTGCGGCAGTACTGTGCCCCACCCTGCCAGGCCAATCCCAATGACCCCTGGTTCCAGATCAGCAACAAGTTTGCAGGTGGGGAAAATAAAAATGGGGATGATCATGTCTATCTATGATTAAGGATCTATGTTAGTTAAGGATCAGAAAGTTAAGGTTATGCTTGTCAATTAACAACTTATATGGTGCATAAATACAAGGATTGTTTGGTTACAATGTAACTTTTGTTCTCTGAGTGAGAGACTATAGAGAAAACACTTCAGCAGTCACCTGCATGTAAAAATGTCAGTGACAAAAAAAATGATATGCTACGTGTGTTCACAACATGTTTTCCTATTTTTTTTGTTTGTCATATGTAATGTCACTCTCAGAAATAATTCCATCTTTTCTTTTTTCCATAGCAATAAATGGCTATGTGGCAGAGACACTTCCTGGTCTGTTGGTTGCTCAGTACCAGCCAGTCAGGTGGCACCTTCTAAATGTTGGGAGTGACGGGGAATACCATGCCGTGCACTTCCATGGCTTGTCTTTCAGCGTTCACACTAAACAGGAACACCGTATGGGCATCTACAACCTCTACCCTGGTAAACACATGCACACACATTTATATACATATGCACATATATAGTGCATATGTTTTCTCTCTCTCTCACCTCTCTCCCACCCTCACCTAAGAAACCAACTCCAAAACTTAAACTCCAGTCTGCAAGGTTTCTGTTGCTTCTTCTCTTTGACGCTCTCACTTTCACACACTCACACACACCTTTGCTGCCAAATGTATTGCAGGAGTGTTTGGCACCATGGAGATGAGACCCCCTACAGTGGGCACTTGGTTGGTGGAGTGCACCATAGGAGAGTACCAGCTGGCTGGCATGAGGGCTAAACTACTAGTCTACAATCCACGTAGGTACACCATGAGTAACATAACATTAAACAATATTGTTCATCACAAAATAGAGCAGCGAAGAAGGGACAAGTTGTTCTCAGTGAATGTGCTGAAGCTGACAGTTCTTCAAAAGCAATGGATGTGATTTTGCAATAATGGGAATTTTGTTATTTGGCAGAGGCTTTCCCTCATTGCCCTGACACATTTCTCATAAACACTTCACTTTCATCCATGTAAAACAACAAAACACTGTGCTAGGCTAGCTTCTTTCCCCTTTTCACATAATGATGAGTCATATCCCTCTATCAAGTTCATGTGGCTATGGGTAACAATAAAATGCCGTGTTGGTGCGGCCTGACCTCGCATCTGTACTCAATGTACTGCACGGGTATCCAAAGTGCCCAGAACTGAATTTCAGGAATTTTTAAAGGCATGATTAGGCACAGCTGGAATTTTGATGTGCATCATTGAATAGAATTTCCTCATGCTGACTTTACAGTATGTAACTTGCCTCTGGGGATGAAGTCGGGAAGGATTGCGGATTCCCAGATTACTGCGTCAAATCACATAGGTAAAGACATTTTTTGGTTAAACTTCAGTTAACACGGATAACAGATGCTTTACTTTAACCTAAATGCATGGAAAACAAAATGAACAACTCTGGACTTTCACTGTTGGCAACTGAGTATCATCACGAAATCTCAAAGCCTGGGAATGATTAATATTGCCCTGGATTATATAATCATGTGTATGTGTGTGTATACAGGTGGTTGGGAGGCCAGGCTGGCCAGACTGCATCAGTCTGGTTATATCAATGCCTGGATGGGCAGAAACAAGATGTCATGGATACAGGTGAGACATAAAGCCTTCCTCCATGCTGTTATCCTCTGCCCAGCATGTACCAGCAACATAGTGCCTCACTGGGCCATCTGCAAAATTGGATCTCAAAATGTTCTACACAATGACTGAAGCAACTTTTTTTTTTTTTTTAGCTTTCATCAATATTGGGTAAAAACAGGAATCTGCACATGAATCATGAATAAAGAAAAAGGAGAACATTCATGCATGGCCCAATATGTTTGCATTTGTGTGTGTATGTGTGTGTGTGTTCCTAGGTGGACCTCCAGAAGCCCATGTTGTTGCATGGTATCCAGACCCAGGGAGTCAGGGCTGCTCTGAGGGACAACTACATCACCTACTTCACCATCTCCTACAGCCTGGACATGGAGATTTGGTCCAACTACAAAGGCAACAGCACCAGGATGGCCTATGTATGTCATCTATGATAAAAAAAATTAAAAAAAACACACACACACACACACACACCACTCACAACATTTAAAGCCCACATTTCACTCACAAGCTATCTTTTTTGTTATGTTTTGTTTTGTTGTTTTTTTTTTGGTTTTTTTTTGGGATCATGTACTCACCCTGAACAGTCTTGATTGTCCTTGATAGTCATAGAGAAAGTAGATTCCATTTCTGTTAGCATGGAGCTGGTGCACAACAAACCAAGCAAAAAGGATATGAAAACATATGTTTCAAATTTTCAAACTCTTTGTGCAGCATAATCCACGTCTCAACTGTCCTTTTTTATGTTCAGTTTGTCCTAAGCCAACATAGCAGGCCTTTTTAACAGCAGCCAGGAAATAGCAGGTAAACACAGGTGTTGCTAATGACATTAATTAAGGTTCCATTCCATTTAAGTGTAGCAGAGTCTTTCCAGTGAGCCAGCATGAACAATAGCAGGACCCTGGCTCTGTTAAATGGAACAGAACCTTCATTAACATCATTAGTAACACCTGTGTTTACCTGCTATTTCATGTTAAAATGGCTGATGTGAAAAAAGCAACTTTTTATTGTAATTACATTGGTTTGGGATGTACTGAACATACAAATGTAGAGTCAAGACTTGGATTACGCTGCACTAAGAGTTTGAGAATTTGAAACAGACATGAAGGCATTACTGCAAAATTTGATTTGTTGACATATTTAACTGATACATTTGTTTTACAAACGTTTGTCACCATTATAAACAGGATCTGCCATAATCTGTTTGTTCTATGAGTTTGCCAGTTCTTGGGCTTAATTGAAAACTAATTGGGCTGTAAAACATAGCCCTAGGGATTATAGTTAATTTCATACTTAGAACAGAATCCTACATTATTTTGCTGTGTTCCAGATTTTTTATGGCAACTTGGATGGCTCCAAGGTGAAAGACAACCGCTTCTCTCCACCAATCGTGGCTCGCTACATCAGGATTAAGCCTCAGAGCTATGTGAGAAACCCTGCGCTCCGAATGGAGCTGCTGGGCTGCGACCTCAACAGTGAGTTATACTGAGGCAGCTTTCTTGGTTTTAGCTTTACTGTGTGAAAGTGTTGAGGCTGACTGTGCCTTCTGTGTGTGTGTGTGTGTGTGTGTGTGTGAGACCAGGCTGTTCTCTCCCTCTCGGGCTCAAGAGGGGGTGGAGTCCTGGGACTGCTGTGATTCCTGACGATAGCTTTAACGCCTCATCATTTCACTCATCTTTGCTGCGTACCTGGAGCCCCTACCTCGCCCGCCTCCACCAGGAAGGCCGTGCCAACGCCTGGAGGCCAAAGGTGCAAACACACGTGCACGCACACACACACACACACACACACACACACAAGAACTCACAAACACACACAGTTGAAGCAGCAAAAGATATCCACATTTACAGTTACTATGAGCAAAAACACTGAGCAGATTGTTTTGGTCTCAAACATTGGTCATGTTGGTCTCTGTCTGCAGCATTTTGGAGGTTTACTCTGCCTCCAAACTGTTAATATTGCTGGAAAACTAGACTTGCTGTATTCCTGCATTCACTCACTCTACAGTTAATAAATCTACTGGCTATTTCTGTTTGGTCAAATGGAAAATGGGATAATTTGCAGGTAGAGCAATGCCACCAAAGTGAGAATTAGCACAGCTGTCAGAAATGATTAAGTATTCATTTTTAGAAGATTAGATTACATTATGATAGGGATACAAACTAATTTTTTCTGACTGTGTTAATTGTGTTTTGTTTAATTGTGTTGTTAATGTACTAATTTCCAATTTAAAAAATAAGGAAAAGGACATTTGGAAAGAGAACAAAATAAAGTAAATACCCACCCTGAAAGCTGATTGGCTCCCATTTGTTACCTCAGCAAACTGTTGGCAAGGCATTTTCCTCTCCTGTTTCTCTCTGATTTACTCTTCAGTTAATCACTTATCACTCTGCTGCACTGGCCTGCAGAGGTGTGATTTGTCCTCCTATCAGCCCACTGACTTGTTGTTAAAGGTTATAAGTCAAGCAGTAGTGCTTGTGATCTCTGGACTGGGTTCAGCGATGGTGTGACAACTATTAGACAGACAGTTTTGTAGAATTGGATGGTGAAGGATATGGTAGTTAGTGGGTGCAGAATGCCATAACTATAACTGAATTACCAAACACATAGACTGTGCATGAAAGGTGTTCAACCCATTTTCACATGTATATTTTTCTGCATGTGCACCTCCTTAGACATTAAGGAGCATTCAATCTTCAACATTAGCTGCAGCCAGCAAAACAGATTAGGTTAATGAAAGTAAATTGGTGCTTGACTGTGTTTGCTGAGTTTCATTTTTCTGAGTTTCATTGTTTTCCAGGGAGTTTTACTGTCACCAAATAACCGTTTCCCACAGGTTGCTCTCATTGTTTTTCATAAATGATGGATGCATAACTGATAACTTTAAAAAAATTCCCTGCATTCATTATTTATGCATCTCCTCTTGTCGAGCCACATCTTGTCAGTTGGTTGAGATAATCCTGGTTGAGATAACTGTTTTTGGCACATAAGGGGAAGTGGCGAGGTGTGCTGTGTTCCCTTTGACCCCTCCTCTACCCTGGTTTCCAAATAACAGGACACACTTGCGTTAAATCTCTTCCTCTCTTTTGTCTGTGTTTTTGATCAGAACATTTTGCTTTCTGCATTTAAAACCTTTTGTCACTGCCCTTCTTCCCAGAACAATAACCCTCATGAGTGGCTGCAGGTTGACTTGCTGAAAGTCCGACGCATCACAGGGGTCGTGACCCAGGGAGCGCGGTCAATGCTGACCCAGATGATGGTGACTGAGTTCTCAGTGACTGTTAGTCATGACGGACACTCCTGGACCAGTGTGTTGGAGGACGAGTCACAGAGAGAAAAGGTAGATGAAGAACACACACTGTGGTTATATCAGGTCAATATTGTCCCTTTATATATATTATGTCAAATATTGGCAGTCTCATCCACCTCTGATATGATGGAAGTTCCTCATTGAGCACAGCTATAAAATAAAGTTAATTAATTGATTTAAGTCATTTAAAGGCCTAATGTATCCCAACATTTCCTGAAACTGAATTAGGTATGTTGGGTCACTCTGCCTTAAAGGAAAAATCCAGCATGAAATACATTAACTGTTTGTTGTTGTGTTTTTGTTGTTCCATCACTGAGAGATGCTCTCAGTGCAGCTACAATGTTGCTTAACAGGAAAAAAAAACACTGCGCAATCTAATGGTCAGGTTTCAGTGTCATCTCCCAAAACAAAAGAGCAAAGGCTTCTTTGGAGACTCAGCGATATGCAGCAATGTTAAACAGTTAAACAGAGAGAAATCCAGCGCAGAAGAGGGAGAGCACACTTCTTCCTCCCATCAAGCTCCATTGTAGCTGCAGCTGCTCTTTATGAGAATCGCATTTGGCCAAACTAAATTACATGCTAGCACAACAAAACAGCACCAGCAACACAATGTAAATACCAATCCAAGTTTTTAAACAGTGTTTATGTGTTTTTGGGTGGAATCTTCCTTTAAAGAACTGCTAACCTGAACAAGATATCCTTAGTCTGGATTTCAATCGAGAGTTTTATTATCCCATAATCTAAATACTGTTCCACTCTGACAAGAATAAAATTTACACTGAACTTAAAATTGCTGGCATGAAATTTGTCAGATTTTAAGATACTGAATATCATCGCCAAATATTGGCCTTTATAATTATTCCTCTCTTGTCCTCTCCTCTCCCCTTTTTCTCCATTTCTTCATTCTCCTCTCCTTCACGTATTTGTCCACACCACTTCATTCCCCTCTCTCCCTCTCTTCTCCTCTCCTCCCTCAGATTTTCACAGGAAACGACGACCCAGACGAGGAAGCCCTGACTCTGTTTGACCCGCCTCTGTTTGGCCAATTCCTCCGTATCCACCCGCGGGGCTGGATCAACGACATTGCCCTGCGTCTGGAGGTACTGGGCTGTGACACGCAGCCCAGCACCCCATGAGTCATGAAATATGTCTTGAGGGAAATATTTGATAAACTCGCCGACAGCCTGTCATCATTATAGAAGCAGCGTAGGCAGCCCTGTGCCCTCTGTGCTGTGTGTTTTCCATGTCAAATTAAAAACAGTCAAGAAGAGGCCGTTCTTAACTTATATATTAGGTGTTGGGAGTTTGTGTGAGCTCATGGCCACAGCTTTGTTTACATTTTCAACCTGATTTTTTCTTTTCATAATCTGGCATTTGATCTATTCATAGTTGTCCGGTTTAAAAAGTAAATTTTTTTATTTATATAGCAGTAACTAAATGTGTGTTGTGCTTAATGGAGGAAAAAGTCTGATTAGAGATGTTAGTTTACACAGGGCTGCAGCATTTTAAGATATAACTGTAATTGCTTCACCTTAGCAGTACAGCAATAACTACACACCACGCCTTTTGAATGTAACCACATGTAAATATGTCAGTCTGAATGGATGTACACAGTTTGAATGATATTGTATATCATTGGGAAAGTTTGTATTACTGTATATTGCTGGTTTATTATACTTTAAATAAACAATGTATTTTGAAGAGTTTCAGAGGTTTTCTTTTAACTGGTGTGACATGTGATCATTTAACATAAACATAAACTTGATTCCCTGACATCTCCAGGCAAAATACAGGCTGTCTGTTCATGCTTTTAAATATTAAACTTAGTTCGAGTGTGTGGAACGGCTTCAAATGTGGATATATCATTTCTAGGCTGAGATATAGTAAACTAAGCACTTCTCAGTCTTTCTCTTTGTATTCAAAACAAAACGTAATCAGCTAACGCTCTGCTCAGGACTGCTTCCGCCATCCTGTCCTGTTCCTCATCTCCATGACAAAGAGGGATAGAGATTCTCTGTCTTTGCTTTTGTTTTCTTCCCTCATTCCAGTAAAGGGAAGCCGTGCATATCTGTGTTCTTTCTTGGGGACGTTTAATCTGTCTGCGGTCCAAAATGTTCCTGAACTGTTATTGCGGCTTATCCGCTTCTAGCAGGCTCTGTCTCTCAGAAGAAACAATGAGCGACTGACCCAAACATTGTTCTGCTACGAGTCCAAATACACAGTCGACATGTAAGAGAGGAAGCCGTGTGTTTGCCGTTGGCTGGCAGGGATAAAATGATGGTGTGACTGGAAGGGAATCGACAAGATCAACAGGGTGTGTTGATCTTGCTCGTCTGTGTATTCTGTGAAGGCGGTGTGAAAACACCAGCGGCATGTTTTGAGGGCTATCTGCTGCACCCCGCTGCCACATGTATCCACCTTTATCAGGCCCTTATCAGCGGAGGAACTTTCCAAGGGGGGGAGGTTTGTTTGGTTTGGAAAGCAGAGTCACACTGGACTGGACAAACGTTGGCAGAGTCATGGCAGCACATTATGCCGAGCTGTTATCACTTTCAAAACAATCACACAGTAACCATCTCTACCTCAACAATAGATAGGACACCTGAACACAGTGCCCATATAATGACAGGTGATACACATTATGTGGACCAAAGGAAACAACAACAACCTGAATCCATGGCATGATCATCTATCAGCTGTTGTTGGTGGAGGAGTGCTCTGACCATGTGAAAGAGACCGGTCTGAACCAGCCACCACACATGGAGGCTGGTTTCAATTGGGACAATTGAAAGGAAAAACCAACAAAAGTGTTTTGGTAAGGTGTTGGGTCACCATGAACCAGAACAGCTTCAGTGGTCCTTGGCATAGATTCTCCAAGTGTGGAAGTGTGGAAGTGTTGGAAGGATGGAGAACCATTGTTCCAAAAGATACTGGGCACAGAGGGACATTATAGTAGGTTTTTATTGCATGAACCTCTCGTTACAAGGACAAATGAACATTTGAGAGTTCAGTGGTGCTGGTCAGATGAGATGTCCTTCATGCTCTCCACAAGTGGGTGAGTGCATGTGTGGCAAACACCAAGAAAACGCTACAGGCCTGAATGCTGGCCCCCTACAGTGAGGGGGTCCACTGGCTCTGTTATGCTGTGGAGGATATTTTCCTGGCATGGCTTGGGTCCGCTTGTCCCCTAAGAGGGAAGGCTCACTGCACATCAATCGTGATCAACTTCATCCTATATGAAACATTTCTGTACCGATGGGAATGATAACACCCTGAATGGCTTGATGAGGATGAAAATCATGTAAATCAGATGCTGTGGTCTTCAGTCACCAGATCTCAACCAAGATGAACACCTATTGGAGATATTTATGACCGATGTGTTAGACAGTGCTCTTCACCACTATCATCAAAACACCAAATGAGGGAGTATCTTTTGAGAATGGTGTTCATCCCTCCAGCAGAGTTAAGAGACTTGGAGAATCTATGCCAAGGAGCACTGAAGCTGCTCTGGAGGTTCGTGGTGGCCCAGCACCTTCGTAAGACACTTTATGGTGGTTTTTCCCTTTATTTGTCACCCATATATTATTTCACTACAAGAGACATGTGTATTACAACACCGTGGTTGAGGCCCACAAGCTGAAGAAATGAGCCCTCAAGCTCTTCCTCTTCTTCTTTCACTTTTCAGCAGGCTTAATGCTTGAGGGTATTGCTGCTTTCCGGAGGAAGCTAAAGTTACTCTTTTGCAAGTTAAGAGTCTTGGGAAAATCTTTTGTAACTTCCAGAAAATCAGTGCATGCCAGAAGAAATGCAAAAGAAAAAGGCTCCCCAAGTTACTCTAGAGATATGATTTTCTCTCCCAAGTTCCTCCAGTGTTCTTTATTACTGTAGATTTTGTTAAGTACATCCAGAAAATCCACAACATTAGTTTGAAGAATTGTTCTGAAATTGTGAATACCCAGACAGAAACGTTTGAGAAAAAAAGGGAGACGCAAGCAGACTCACAACATGCTAATGTATAACAGGATGACTCCATCAAGGAATTTGTGTCCTCACTGGCAGATTATTGAGCGACAGTTTCCATGACACGGCAGGAAGGAAGATGGTGTGACACAACAGAAAACATGATTGTAGTTTTATCACCCTCTTACATCACTTCCTGACATGACTCCGAGGACTTCCTATAGCTAATCCTATAGCTAACAGATAGTGAACACTGGAAGTACACCCTGCCTAATCCTACTACTTCTTCTTCTTCTTCTTCTTCTTCTTCTTCTGCTTCTTCTTCTTCTTCACTGCGACATTTATGACACTAAAGGTGATGATTGGTGTACTTGCTTTGATTTATGTGCATTAGCAGTAGAGTAATAGGATACCAAGGATGTGTTCCACAAATCAGCAGTGTTTTCACAGTTGTATGGAAAAAAATGTCCCATATTCATGTTTAATTCTAGAGAAATATTGAAGACATTTTAACACCTCTGGCAGCATAGTAATGCTGCCTGACACTTCAAAACAAAGGCACTCCAAATTGATTATGAGCTGACCCTTATAGCACAAGTGGAACAATGAAAATAAAGCCAGTTTCTACAGCTGAGGTTGAGCAAACTTCAACCCTGACAGCATGATTCATAGTTAATAGGTTGAATCACAACCTCTTGTTGAGCTTTATGTTTTCTAGTTAATATAAGAAACTACAGAGTATATTTCTGTTAATAGTTCTCAGGCAGATGATGCTCAGCAGTGTGTGTGTGCACGTACACATCTAGTTAATCCCCACACCTTTCCATTGTGACGACACTGACTACTACAAAACCTGAAAAAGTCCCATGGTAAGATTTCACAACCAGACAAACATCAAAAACTGTTGCTTATGTTATTCATCTGTTTAGGGTCATCTGAGTGATATTCAAGGGCGAATTAATTAGATTATATTTATGTTGTATTATATATTAGATATGATTATGGACCCCTGTGTTCATATAACTGGATGTAAAGAGTTGTTTAAGGTATCAATATGCCTTAAAAATGCTCATAAATTAATATATATATTATAGGACCTACCTCTCTTAGATGGTACTGCTGAAACAGTGTATGGTTGCCTTGACGAAGCCTCTAATTCTAATTTTTTAAACTTAACTTGCAGAATAATTGTAGGGATTTTCAGATTATTACTTCAAGTTGGGGATTTGATGCTCATTTGTTGATTAAGGAAATTCTCTGATGTCTTCAGAACTCTGTTTGGTAACCTCAAAAATACCTTCTCAATATGAAAAAAAAAAAAACTTACTTGGACATATCTACTGTAAAACTTGATTTGAACACTTGCAGTAGCACTGTATAAGTTATTACTGATTGTAATATAAATGAAAACAAAAATAGCCTTATTTCCATATTAGCATTTTGGGGATTGGTAGGGTTCCTCAGTGTATGAAACCCATTGGGATTTTTCCATAAACTTCCCCATAATCAATCACTGAGTTTGGACTCCACTGAGCCCCCGTGTGGGATGGCTTGTGCCCTGTGTATTTGCATCAGTTCAGTTTAAGAAATGAGAGAGGGGGGTCCTCTACTGGACGGTCAACACTGTTACATCAGTCATTGTTTTAATGCAGTAGCTTGCAGTATGAAGTTTTCTCTGCATGGGGCCACCTACTGGCTCGCATGTCCACTTTTCACTGTGCACTAAAGCTATCAGTTAAATTCAAAAGAAAATAGCTTGGAAAGACACATGAGACATTTTCACTTGCTATTCCTGTATTTCATCATGTATTCATCCAACCAACCCATGATGATTTATATATAGTGACATGATGACAGCTCAAAGCCCAAAGCCTCCCTTTCTTGAAGGCCATTATGCATTACCAAACCAGCTTGTGTCGCAGTGTATTGTTCTAGGTCGACTTCTGCGTGTCTTTTACTGCACTTCTGGGTATTCTGTTACTGTGCACATACATCTCAACTTGAATTTTGCATGCAAACAGCTAAAAAAGAACTAGATGTACTGTGTAAGAATAGCAGGTTCCGTTGAGACTGGGTTTTACAAGCTGAAAATCCCATCAACTGTGTTTCCTGTTAATGTTTCCACAGGAAGAGGTTGTGTAGATCCCAAGGCCTGCATGAATGGCTGCTGCTGTGGTGTTGTGATAGGGCAGGTGAACATTTAAACATGTTATCATAAACTAGAGCAAAATTCTCATCATTTGTAGATATTCTGTCAAATCATATAAAGTCTTTTTACTGTTGAGGAGAATTTATTTCCCTTAAGAATTTAAACTAGACTAAAATAGTTTGATGAATGCAGCACAAAAACATTATCCATCTTAACTAATTTCAGAATTGAGTCTTCAAATATTTTTTGCTGAAAAAGTAAAATTTTTTTCCAATGTAAATCAACTTGTTTCAAGAATTCTTGAATTTCTTGAATAAAGAGTTGCATTCTTGATAAAAGTGCAGTGATCTGCCTTATTCTGTCAAAATATTGGTACTTCTTTCTGGAAAAAAACTTGAACAAGTGAAACTTGAAGAATTATCTAACCTGCATGTTGGTAAATGTGTCAGCTGTTTAAATGAAATAGGATTTTAAAACAGCATCTGCGACTAAATGACTTGTTAACAAACCCTTTTCAGTATGCAAGGATAAATGTGCACTGTTCTTTTTTGTTATAAAAAGAATAGAAGAGAAAACTCAACAGCTCCAGAAGTGATTTATTGTCTGCCCTGTAAACACAATAGCTGGCTTTATGTACATTCTGATCTCTGCTGCTTTTCTTGGAAATGATTCAGCCATGTGTGCTCTTTAGACTCAGCATGATTGGCTGGCTGGCTGGCTGGCTGTGAGATACCGAGGTCAAACGGGGGAATGAGGAGTCAGGGGAGGCCGTGATGCCTGAGTGAACTCAACCGTGTTGCCATGGTGATGAGCTGATCAGAGTTTAAACACACCTTTAATGTGTCCCTGTACTGCAGAGTAGGATTTTTTCTTTTGATTTGTCCTGACTTTAAAAGATGGAGATGAACTCTTAGTTAATTTCCTACATGACCGCTAAAAAAAAAAACTGAGACTCACAGGAAAGCACAGGACACAGGAAAGCTAAAAATGCACAGAGGCAGCACAAAACAATAAGGACAGACAATGACAACAGGGATTGCTATTATCATATTACATCTTTATTGTTGGTTTAATAAAAAATGTTTGTTTTGATACAGATTCAAAATAACTTCACCAAAAACACAAAAATTACATATTTCTAGCAGCATAACTTAATTTCAAATCTTGTGATGTCATTAGCCTTGTTAGAACATTTCATCAAAGAACTAAAAAAAAAAAAAAAAAAAAAAAAGATATTTAGCTATATAAAAAGGTAGAGGGTGATGGAAAAAAAGAGGTTGATAGCTTTAGGAAGTCAGTCGGGAGAGGCAACAGAGTTTAAAATGCAGCAACCTTATTGAAGGTTAGAGAGGAATAGTTGAGGTGACATGGTATTAACAGAGCTCCACATATCTATTTCAATAACTAAGGCTCGAGGAAAGTGCTGGTCTGGGTCCATACAGAGACATAAATATGAATATATATCACCAGCAGTTCTAGAAAAGTTCATATATTTGAGGATATGAAAACAGGCAATATTCATGATGCCTACTAATAAGCATAATTAATAATGTAAAAACACAGATAGTACTGTATACTCAAACATATGAATAACGAGGTCTTATAGAAGGGAGAAGAGGTTTCTAGAACATATGGTGCATGACTATTTCAAGGTCTATAAATTATTCAGATCCAGGAAATGACAATAAAGAATTGTGTCGTATTTCCTTAACAAAAAAAAAATAAAAATGAAATCTTATGACTGTGGGACGAGCAACAGTACGAGTATACATGTTGGACCTTTTCCATGTCGGCCAATGAATCGCTGACCTTTGCATGATTCAGCTTCATAATTTATAGACCTTCAGTTATCTTTTAAGCAGGGAGATTATGTTCCAGAGTGCATGGTTCCAGGCTGAAGAAAAGCAGATGATTTAAACAGTAAGCTAAGACTGATGTCAGAGGAGCAGATAAATGGCATCCGACAGAATAGCACTACTCAATATTACTAGGTTGACTGCCCATTAATGTTGATTTGGGCTCAGGTTTTTATGTAAGCTTATCCTTAGTGAGGTACAACTCACAACACCAGCCTGGTGTGTTGAATCTGTTCCTCTGTAGCTTCGAGCTCCGCTGCACCAACTACTAAAGAAAACCAAGAAAAACATAGAAGTCCATTGGAGTACTGATCATTTTGACTGCTTGGTAAAAATTGAGCAAAAATTCCAACAATACTCCAAAATCTTTCTGATTATTAGAAAAAACAGGGAAAATCTTATAAATTCTAAAAACAAGCAGCATTGTTTTTAGTTGACCGATTAGGTAACACACAAGGGGGTCTACTGCAGCTAAAGCTCTTCCTGAAACTACTGCAGGCGCTACAGCTTCGAGTGCTACACTAGGGGACAAACGCAAACCTGAAGTTCAAGTAAGCACTCATCCATTTGAGTTTATCGTCAGACTTTAGAAGTCCGATCATATAAAGTAAAGTGGTCACACAAAGTGGACCACGAGCCCAGCAATGCTGCATAGACAACAAGACTTTGGCAAGCCAAACACTGGTTCAGCAGACACCATGCAACCATCCAGATGTATATCACTCTTCAGTCATTCAACTCTTACATTGTTATATATTATTTTACTCAGACTAGAAATACTAACACAACAGTTTTCCAGTAGTCATCAAACTGTAGTACTATAAACACCAATTAATGAAAAATCAACCTAAAACAAAATAAAGTAAAAGACAATTTGTAGTTAATTAAAAATTACCAAGAATATTAAGTATATGTGTTGGTACATGTCAGTTTTCTGTATTTGGATCTACAGTAACAGTGATGACTCATCAGTTCCTTCTAGATAAGGACTGGATGAGGCTGACTCAGAGGTGAAATCAAGTGAGGAGCCCATTATGATAGACCCAGCAATGACAATGCATATAAAAAAACGAGGCAACAAGAGACTAGACAGCCTCCTGTTGCCATAGAGGCTTTGCAGTTGTGGCACAAATCTCTTAGCAACCATGTTTGGTGCCACCATGGAGGTCCAGTGTGTAGTTTTCTGAGCACAAATAAAGGATAAATATGCAACAACTGGGCTAAAATACAGAGATACCTGAAAACACTGTTGTGTTGCCAGTGTAAGTCAATTCAGTAATGTTTTAAGAAGGTAATAGGGTAGAATTGTGACCACATGTAGGTAACACAAAATAAACTGTCATGTCTTTAGTCCTAATCCCTACAACCAAACACAGCTGTATTTTGAGGACAGTCAACTCAGTTAATCCGAACATTACAAACAGCTGGTTTGGGATTGTTAGCATGCTAACTAGCAAAACAACCAGTGTTAATGCTGACATGCAACAACTAGCTAAAACTGATGCAGATTGTTTCTACTATACTCATTGCCAGACATATTTTCAAGGGCTATGAAACTGAGTCCATATAGTAAAGGAAGTATATTCGACTTCATTTCATTGGTGAACAGCAACTTAAGTTTCATTGCTGAAACTGATCTGTATCTAGCCAATGTTGGGGCTAAGTTTCATTAACGAATTTTCAAAACTAAGTTGAACCTTCATAGCAAGAGGTCATCTGATTTAGCTAAATAGTGTTTGAAGTATTCCCTGTAAGCGGCCGTTAAATGATGTGTTTTTTCTTTTTGACTTTTTTTTTTTGGCAATGAGTATACACATGTAGTATGCATATCAGATGTGTTTACAAGAAGACAGTAATTTGCTAGCTAACATGGGTGACCTATGCTGAAGACAAAACTGATCACAGGTATCAGTTCCCTGTCAAAAACTGTATAAAACCACATCTACTGAATTGTTTTGAGACAAAGTGTAAGGAACAGTTGTTCGCAGCCACTGTTGCCCAAAAGCTGAGGACCTCCAATATGGCTGCCAGAGAGTGCATTATGTCATTGAGCCCATTAAACAAGTTACAACTAATATTGTAACTATTGATTTATTTATCATAATAAACCAATTTAGTGATGCTATCTTTTGTTTTCAAACGTCTTACTTCACGTTCTTAAAAACTTTTATAGGAGTCCTAAAGCCATGTTTACCTTTAAAGGGTTATTTGTAGATTTTTAATGTTTTAGCCATTTTACTACACTGCACACAAACTTAACATTATTACTGACCATTTTCCAGAGCATACCATGCTTATTTATATTTTTGAATGTTTTATATATTTAATGTTAAGTATGTATGCAGTGCAATAAATGGGCCAATGCAAAAACAAAAATGTCATGGACCTTTAAAGAAGGAAACATGACCTTACTCCACTTTTACAATCTTAGACAGGGAAATGGGGCGGGGGTGTATGGCAAGGAGAAGCTATTGAAAACTGGCCAAAGTAGAGGAGGAGGTAACAGAGGAAGAAAGGTGAAGGTGAAGGTGAAGAACAATGGAGCACAGGAATCCGCAAGCAAAACAAGGAAGGATAGATCTCAAAGTTGATTAAATCAACTGTTAGATTTTACCCGTTCTTTTATGGATTGTGCATGTTTCACAATTAATCAATTGATTTGACACATTTCTCCAAGCTGTAAGTTCAGTCTGTCAAAACAGTTATTATAACCACCAAAATAACCCAAAGCCAAAATTGGTTGTTTTGAAAAACAATATACTTTACTATATAAATATTACTATATTTTTTATTGTTTTGAAAACAAAGAAAATGTAGAGTGCAGTTAAATTTGCAAAGTTATGAAGGTTTTTTCTTAATTGTTTTCAGAGCATGGACCTTAGTCTGGAGAAGTGTGTCGAATCAATTGAGCAAAACTGTAAGTTGTCTACCATGTGGTACCTAAGGAAACACTAATGAGGTTTTGGAGGAAGCAAAGTTGATTGAGAACAGGTTTTTGGCAGCTGACACTGCTGCAAGGCAGCAGCTTTGTGGCTCTGAAACCCAGTTCTGACTGCAAAAATAAACCACAACATCCAATATGAATAGTGAAAACATGAAGTAATGAATGCCATCATGTTCAGCTGAATAACTGAGGTATAGATGTACTTTTCCTGTTCAAAACGGATCGTCCTTATAGCATTACCCCCAAAAAACTAGACCCAGCAGTGGGGTGTGTGTAGCTTTTCGGCTCTAAAGCTTTTATACCACAAAAGCCAAGCGAATGATGGCAATGAAAGCCAAAATGAGCATTGACAGCAGAGAATGCCTCAGTAATACCATGCCAGTTCATTGTCTGAATAGTGGTATGAGGGCATTTCCTTACTTGGTCTAAACTCCCCTCTCTGCTATCCACTCAGTTATGTATAAAATCACAGAGTGTTACTTGAATAGTCAGTTGTTACATCCCAGCTCCACATCTGTCCACCGCTTTAATTGTTCAAGATAATATGTAATCTCAGGAGGTAACTGGTCCAAAGGTTTATGAAACAAAACAGGAACTGTAATCTCTCCTCTTGAGGGAATATCTAAGTGAGGCAGTGGTTTTGTTTTAGGAGTTAGAGTTTACTGTAAGCGCAAGAAGCAGCAAGTACTCAGAAGAAGAGTAAACTAAAGCAGCAACCTGTACAGATTATCCATGGGGGAGATGGCCTGATGAGGGCTCAAGTCACTGGCAGCATTGATCTCAAAAGTCCCCTCATCAACAGATTGCATCGCGGCAATTTCACATTACATGAACTGCTTCTATTATCCAAATGCAGATGCGCGTACTCACTCACTCACTCACACACACACACACACACACACACATGCACACACGCAAAGAGGAAAAGTTCCAAAAAAGATATAAAATGCCGCCTTTTTTTCTCAATGTGAAGAAAATCTATGCTACAAAAAGCTGTCAATCTCTTGTTAGGACTGTTTGATTTTAACTGTTTAAGGTTAAGCAGGCGCACAGTGCTTCAGTGTGCACAGTTCAAAAATGATTTGTGAATGATTTCTCAAAAACATAACCACAAACGAAAAACTCTTGCCATAGTTAAAAGCCCAGCGATGCAATTACAAACACAGTGTAACATGGAATATTTTAGCACCCTGTCAATAATTTGTCAGGCTGACAAAAATTGTAGAAATGCATGCATCGAGAAAAAAAAAAAGCCGGGCATTAAGGCTGCGAAGAATAAGAAGAAGACCTTTATCATAATTAGTGTCTTGTTTCCATGGTTCAGGCAGCAGACTCAGCTCTAACATGGCACACCATCTGTTGACTGTGATTGCATAAGTTCATCTGCAATAAGGTGCATATTCACAAGTGGCCTACATCAAAAAAAAAAAAAAGAACCTACCAAACACTTTGCCTACTTGGCGTTCAAATCAATGTGCCAGGTGCAGAGGAATCAAAGGCTGCCACAATCACACATCTGGTATGCATGTGGGCGAGCTGGCAGAGAAGATGAAGTCATTTCGATAACTACAGTATAGTATAGTACAGTGTGCGGTGAGGTGGCAGCTGATCTCTCTGAAAAGACTTGTCATCTCCTGCGTCATTATAACAGATATTCCCCTTAGAGCTGTCACAGGAGAGAACACCGACAACAGACTAGAATGGACCTGCAAACTGATCACGTTAAGATGTATACCTACAGAAAGTGACTAGAAATAAACACTACAAAACATGTTAAAATGAAAAACACATTAAAAATGAGATGCATGAAGTGCTGCATAAAGAGAGCGTGAATTTGTCCCTTCAGTAACTATTTTCTATGCCTCTTTCTTGATAAATTGTCATTATGAAATCTAAAAATAAAGCATATAAATCATTTACAGACTCAAAAAGCAAATG
>OMLF01037323.1:24740-46530 GCA_900302615.1 Holocentrus rufus | reverse complement strand
TATATATACGAGTGCTCCAAAATCAGAAGCTACTATTTTCAATTAAAATCTCTCTTGATTTCTCTTCTCTTGGAGGTCCTAAGCCACCCATGGCCTAAAATTCACGTTCTCAACGGAATAAAATTGCCCTAGAATCCTAGATGATTAATAGAGATAAAACAAGGGTTGAGATTGTGTTAACGCTTATCCAGGTTAGTAATTTCAACTGTCCAACTCTGTTTTGCTTTCCTTTTGTCCTCATAGGCTTCATAGTAGCTTCTAGCTACAGTGAACTTTTCTTTGTCTCTCCACCTCACAATAGCAAAGAGTTAAGGAGGAAGAGGAGAGTCCGTAGGGGGGGGGGGTTAAAAGTCAGCCAACAGGATGGGACTGGAGCAGAGCCCGATGTGTGGAATCTGTGGCCCATACGTAGGGCTCTAATCAGGGAGACGGTGGTGCAAGGACGGGCAGAAGGTGCTGGTGGGCTGAATCCCTGCAAGAAAGCAAAAGGAAAGAAAAATATAAGAATAAGGAAAGAGAAAAGTGTGTGTTTGTGCATTTACATGTGCAAACCCGTGTGATAGGTGCTTGTACACCCACATAAATTATGCCCGTTATTACAAAATACACTTGTATATTTTACCTTTAAATAGTGCTACTCAGATGTGCGTCTCCACGTCGGTGTAGCCAGGCAGGATGTCTCCGTTGGAGCAGCTCTTGAGCTCCCCTGCTGGCGGGGCAGAGGGCAGCATGTGGGCAGTGGTCGCCATCTCCTCTGGCATCGCACCCGCCTGGCCTCGCTGGAGCCTGCGGTGTATCAGGGGGACAAAGAACAGCACCACGCCCCCCACCATAGGAGGCACCCCGGCCAGAGAGAAGGCCACCTTGTAGTTCCCAAAGTAACCGCGGAGGAGACCTGAGCAAACGGAGGCAGGGGGAGAGAACTGGAGTAATCCTTACTGAAACACAATGGTTCTTTGACAGTGAACTGCAGATGGCAACGATACCCGATGACAAACAGGGATCAAAGGAAAGAAGGGAGACATAAAAGATGGATTGAAGCGGGCAAGAAAAGGGTGTAAGCTGGGTAGGAGAAGGAAAGGAAGAAAAACTTAAAATTCTGAAGATCAAATGAATTTGCTGAACTGATATAGTTGTACACTTGCCAATTATGAGTGTCTTGGTAAATGATGTAACTAGAGGGCTCGTTTTTGTACAAGACATGAGTAAAAATTGGATACCATCATGACTACTGAGTAATGAGCTTAGGGAGTGAATATAAAACAACAAAAAGTACTGCTGATCTCATTTATTCTATTTTTACTAAAATGTAATGTAAGCTATTTACTGAATGCAGTTGTGGTTATTGTCCATTAAGCTTTTGTGGGATAGGGTCACTTTATTTTACAATGCTGTGTTTGACGAGGCTGGACTACAGTAAGTTTTGTATATTGGGACTATTGTGGAGAGTGGTTATTTCAATTTTTAGTTATTTACAAGCACAGTTTTTGCTGACTTGTTGAAATTAGCTAAGAAGCTCAAAGTAATTTGCAATGAATGATTATGAGGAACTGCACTGATTTGTATGTTATTTTCTTTTACATCCACGTTAGTCATGCAATGTATTGTCTGAAGAGTGATCTTAAGAAATGAGAGTAGTCAAGTCATTCATTCAGTTCTTTACTTTAGTCTTTTTGTCAGAGTATGTTATTATATCTTACATCTTATTTTAAATATGAAGTGTCTGTGTCAGCCACAGGCATTTCAGATATGCAAAGTCTAACCGGGACCTCATAAAACTCCTACAGTCACATAGCAACATCAGTACATCTAGTGGGTTCTAGATATAGATGCTTGCCCTGCTATGAAGTATAAAATAAATGCATACCATACATGGTGCATATGTAGTACACTTTCAAAGGAAATGCTGAAGATGCCGTATTCATTTAGGTTTTAAATTTCAAAATCCAATATAACAAAACTATAGCAAACCACAGCCTGCAATACATTTGCAAAAGCCGGTTGGAATCTTTAGTGAAATATCATTCAGTTTAATTCATAAAGCCATGCCTAAAATGGTCTTACCTCTAAATATATTACCAACTAACTAACCCTTCAATACATGTCAGGGATTTGGGGCTTTCACATAGCCCTAAAAGTGTGGTTCACTTTTGCTTAAGTATTCAAATCTAGTTCACCCTGCCACTTACATAGAGGTAGATGTGCTCTTTCAGGGAACTCATGTTTTATAATTTTATATTGGTAGTCAGCTGGGAGTAGTTGTAGCATAGTTGGACATACACAGTTCACCCTTTGTATTTTCTGTCCCGTAGCTGTCTGCTTGAAGTAAAGCAAACAATCTGTAGCTCATAGTGATGACGTAAGGTCAACAAGTTATTCACGTGTTGCACCGTATGTTTATTCTCCTGCTGAACTCATGAGAGAAGTGACAGGGGTGTACAGTCTTACTATGTTAAGACTGTTGCAAATACATTCATGCTCTAGCACATACTATACCAGAAAGATCTAGTATGTAGATACAAGTGATAATCGCACATATCTACACCACAGACAAACTGACGCTGTGGAGCCTAATGTGTTTTGTTTTGGATATGCAGTAAAATACACGAGAAGGTTTGAGTCCTTGTGTGGACCAAACCTTAGATAATCATTTTTGGTGCAAAATGTTAATCATTTATCAACTGTGCAAGAAACAGTTTCTTGTGACTTGAGAGACAAACTCAAAGTTTACATCTCATTGTAAAATTCTATACTGAAGCTCCACATGCTGTACATTCTATCATCTGACAGTAATGGAAAAAACTGACAGGGACAGAGATAGGCATTTTTTATTTTACGAGAAAGAGACAGCAAGAACTACAGAGAACAGGAGCTTACATTTCTCCAAACTTCCAAACTACCAATGCTGTAAAAACAGCTCACATGGCCTCTATACCATGTATAATGTCACAAAAGTATTCGTTTTCCTTCTTTTAATGGAATTGGAAATTCTTTAAATGGTATAGTGTACATGCATCAGTTCTAAATAATGTACTCTTGGGAAAAAACATCAGTAGAGTAAAAAATGTATTTGTTTTTGATAAATAAACAGTTCTTGGCAGTGGCCTCGGGAGATCTGGACCTCACTGTATATGCTGAGACCAGGCCACGTAGGAAGCCACAGTGTTTTATGAGGAATGCAGTTCAGGCATGTGTGAGGCTAACAGAGGGTGGCCAGAAAGATCAGGAGAGAAAGGCGGAGATGAGAGGGAGGTGGGTAAGATGGATGGACAAAAGATATTTGATGAGACATTCAGGGAGTTGAGAACTGAGCACGGGCAGGGAGCAGTGCAGAGCTCAGTACCATGTGTGGCTGAACCCATACTGCATCAACTGAGTCGACAGACTCTTAGACTTTGTACTTGGCCTGAGCCTGTCTCTGCATGTGCCTTTTCCTCAAGACAAATCACAAGAGACGGTCTGTCCCTGGCCATCAGCCCAGAACTCTAAAATACTAATCTCTGTGTATTGCACTGTATTCTGCCATCCATGTGTCTCCTTTCCCCTCCTACTATTATTACTCAACTTGTCTACCGATGCTACCAAGGTTCTGAAGTCAGCTCTGATATTCAGGGACCCCAACTAATTCTGTATCAGCAAAGCAAAGTTGTGCTAACTCTAGATGGAAAGCATGAAAAAAAGAGGAACAAGCTTCTCACCAGCGATGGGTGGCCCCGCTGTCATGGGAATGGACATGAGGCCTAGAAGGTAGCCTATGGCCTGTGAGGCCTGCATGGGCCCGACCAGCTCAAATGCTATTGGAGCCATGATGGTGAGAAAGCATCCGTCACACAGCCCCAGGAACACACACACCACCACCAGTCCCTCGAACACTGCGCACTGAGGAATCATCATGGACATCAGGCCCAGAGCAATGAAGGACGCCACCTAAAATGGATTGGAGAAACACAGTAATGAGCATTTTTCTCTTTATTGTCTCTTGTCATTACCTATTATAGTTGTAAGTGTAAGTGTAAGTGTTTTTGTGATCCTAACCTTTGTCACAAAAAGACCTGATGAAGAGCCTGTTTTTTTTCTATGTGTTACTAATAAACATATAGAATTCATCGGTAGCACCTACAGTTTTGTGAGTCTTTCTAGTTAATCCTATGGTCACCTTTTTTTGGACTCAGCAACTTGTAATAGATGTGCAGGTGTAGTCTCTGTCTGCAATTAGCAGCATGACACATCATTAAAAATTGGTCCATTGCTTCTTTTACATGACAGTTTTTGATGCAACATGAGGCAGCCAGCAGAGTTCCACAGAGGCCAATTAGATGGTTTGCAAAAACTGCAAAATTATTTAATGTGAAAAGCACAGTCTCAGAAATTGCTGTCAGGGATTGTCACTAAACAGGATATTTTCTAACTATTTGAGACTCTGGTTTCAAAAATCACAGAACTGATTCAGCACATCTGTGAAAAAAAATTTGAACCTTATTAGCTTCATGAATCTGGTATTTACATCAGAGCCACCATTTGGAAGCTGCCTGTATCCAAGGCCAGCCTACAAACACATTACCTAGTGTTAGAAGTTCAAAACTTGGATCACTAAGCAATGACAAAAAAGTGATATGGTCCAATATGTAATCTTTTAGCCTTTTCCTACATTTAATCTGGGTTTAATGTTTGGTTAAAGCCACAGGATAACTACAACCCACAAGTCTTTTTGAGAACTGTTAAACATAGGGGTGGGTCTGGTCATTAATGTTTGCCCTGCATGGGTGTATGACAGCTAAGGACTATGATGCCATTTTTACAAGGCCAGTTGCACTGTATTGTGCAAACACTTCCATATTCCAAGATGATAACATCTTCAGACACACCATTAAACAAATTCACGAGCAGTTTCATGAACACCAGCATGAAGTTTAGCACTGTCCATTGCCTCCACCACTACATCAAAGTGCCCTCTAACTTTTAAGATAAATTATGGAGTTAGGAGCAGATTTGCCTTCCCTTAGAGGATGAATAGAATCTAGAGAGCATGAAAGGCTTTACAGTCAAAGTATGTTTTAAGGAGAGATGCCCCCACTAGCCTGAATTCATTTGGCAGCTCATTCCAAACAGATCACACCAACAGTGAAGGCACAGTCACCTCTAGTCTTCAGTCATGACATAGGGGTAGTGAGGAGGTTCCTGTCTGACGACATCAAGGTGCATGCAGGCTCATAAAGAGTCAAAAGTTCAGAAATGTAACTAGGAGCAAGTCCATCAAGAGCCTTATAGGTGAGCAATAAAATCTTAAAATCAATCCTAAAATGAACAACCAATGTAAAACAGGGGTAATATGGTCCCGTTTTCTAGTTCTAGCTAAAAGCCTTGCTGCAGCATTCTGCACACGCTGGAGTTGATCAATCTTTTTTTTTTTTTAATAAGAGCGTTACAGTAATCAAGGTTAGATGAAATGAATACATGTATAACCCTCTCTGTCTAACTGATGTTTATAAATGATCTTATCTTTGCAATGTTTGTAAATGGAAAAAAAGTATCATTGTGCAATCGTTTTAGAGAGCCGTCCCTGAGATACCTACCCACTGCCTTAGTCTCTCAATAAGTACAGAATGGTCTACTTGTCAAATGCAGCTCTTAGGTCAAGCAGCAATAGGACAGAGCACTCTCCTGCATCTGCACTCAATAAAATGTCATTTATGACTGTAACAAGTGCAGTTTCAGTGCTGTGCTGCTGATGGAACCCAGACTGAAATTTTTCAAAGATATTCCATTTGTCCAAGATTTCTAAAAGTTGTACTGATACTATTTTCAGCTGAACTTTGGAAATAAAAGGTAGTTTTGAAATGGGCCTGTAGTTGGAGAGATCTGAGGGATCACTACCAGGCTTTTTTTAGTAGAATTTGAACACACGCAGTTTTAAAGTACTTGCGGACACAACCAGAGGACAGAGAACTGTTAATGATAGAAAGTAACCTAAGAACAACAGATGGTAAAACTTCCAAGAGGAGTTTTATTGGTGTAATGTCTAATGGGCTAGAAGACAGCCTCAGATATAAAATAAATATGTAAAATAATGTTATATAAATATAAATAATGTTAGTTCGCTATGGGTAACCTGTTTGAATTGGCTCAGAGTATTCTGAAAAGCACACCAGACCTAAGTAGAAAATGTAGGTGGTGGAAAAGCAGATCTAATGTTTCTAACCTTATCCAATTAGAAACGTAGTAATTATTCACAAACAGTACCAGAGACGATTGGCACAACAGGAAGAGCAGGATTTACAAGGTGATCAATTGTTCATTCATTCATACAGAAATCTGGGATTATGCTTATGTGAGGAAATAAGATTTGAGAAATAATTTGCTCTTGCATCTTAACTGAGTTAATATCAGGACAACATAGGGTTTCTGCACCATCAAAGGAGACATGCCAACACCATTAAGGAACCCACAACAAGAAAGCTGTGGAGCAGCAGCCTGAGCAGCAGAGCCAGATTAGAGCCAAATCCTCAACACCCAGTGATGCAAAGCAGTTGGAGAGATTTGGTGGAGGAGGAGGAGAGGCACCAAGGCAACATCTTGGTTTCCTTGAGCCTTTCACCACACCTTCTGACCAAGTGGGGGTAGAGCACGAGACAGGATGAGGATTTGACGCAAGGTCCCATAGAATTGTTGGATCTCCAATGGCTGACGTAAATGCTGCTGTAGTAGTGTCAATGAAGCTAGACAGCAGAGAATCATTTCTTTGTTAAGCAAGACATCAATTAGCCACGTGCTTTGGCTGTTTGCACGGTTACTGAAGGCTATTCTGCCAACCGAACGTAACTGTTAGTTGTTTCTACACATCTAAACAATCAACTGACACATTACAATGAGCTCTGAGTTCATAAGTGCATTACTGTGAACAGTGAACAGGGGTTTTGTGCTTAAACAATGAGCAGAAAGGTGTTACCTCCAATCCCTTCACAATAAGCACATTGTAAAAGAAGCAAACTCTAAAAAATACAATGATTGTTCACCTCTGGTCAAAAGTACGGTATTTCAGTAACAAAGTCTTCTACAAGCAAAGCTTTCCATCTCATAAAAGATTTCTTCCCAGGCCAGTATGTTTCTTTATAGAGGCAGCAGGGGAGAAACTCTGAGCAGCTCACTGTAAACACATTCTCTTTCTCGAGAGGCCCTGAAACCTCTCTCTGTTTACCATTACTTATGTCTTTTGCACAGTCCAAAAGCTTAACACCAGAAGAAAGATTAGAAAATTGTTTTTTTTCATCATACATGTGAGCACATCTTGAAACTATATGACAATTAAAAGATTTCTTAAATAAGTTGTGTATGGCATAGTATCCTTCTGCTGAACTCCACACCTCATTAACAACATTCATAGAGCGAGCATGATGAGGAAATACTGGTCAGCGCAGTCTGTGCATTACATGTGTGTTTGCACTTTGCAGAAACTGTATGCCAGTATGAAATAGAGCGGTAAATGTCAATTCCTATTTATATTCTCCTCAAACTGCTCTGAAGTGTTGTGCTATTCTGTCTTCTCTTTTCTTGGGAATGAATTTATCCTGCCAGGATCAAGCAGTATAATTCTTTCTGGCAGCATTAAAGCTTCTTTTGATTCTCATAGTGCAAATGTGTGCAAGTTTGACTGTAAGACATGTTTATCTCCACCCTAATAAGCCATTAATGAGATAAATGTGCCCTGCATCCAAATAAGATAATCTCAGTTTCAACCCAGTGAACTATTGGACCATGGCACCACAGAGATGGAACCTGAGCATGTTGAGGTAAGTGCTAGAAAGGTATTGACTGCAAAGAGATAACACATAACAATAGCACAGGAATATAACAAAGACTAAGAAACAGCCTCAAAAAGCACATTTTCTATGTCTTGGGTAACCCCAAGACATAATATATATTGGTTAAAAACTGTCATAATGACTTCTACTGTGAAAATCTCTGCAATAATTAACACCACTTCACTGCTTTTGTAATTGCATAACTGTCTAATTATCACATTGGAATCATTATTTAGGAATGTGCCTTCTTCTTCGTTATGAAATTTGTTATGAAATGAGGGTTATGGCAAGCATTCCTGTTTAGTGTATGTATTTAGCTGATAACTGCCATTTTTCAAACTCACACATTTCTCAAGAAAAAGTTAAAGTGCATGTTGCACCACAAACAATTTGCCCGTTCTTATCATTGTTAAACTGATGATGAGTTTGATGCCAACTCCTGCAAAGCAGTCGTATTTCTATTTTCTCACTGCCCATCTGTGTTGTGCTATAAAAAAACACCAGGCAGCAAGAGAAAAAAACACTAAATTCATTGTGAGTTCATTGTAAATGGTAAGAATTAATAAATTGACAACAGTGACAGGTTTAAACTGAGACCTGAGGCTATGTTTGTGTTCAGCTGTGCTCTGCATAGACCACAATGGCCCTTTTGAATCTCAACTCAACCTTCTGGACCAATGCAGCACTTCTTTCTTCTCTTTCCCTCACAGAGCAGAAAAAAGTACTTAAACACTAAAAAGTACTTAAACACTAAAGAAGAAGTGGATTGCCCACACTCTCTATAAAGAAATATGGTGGTTTCAGCTGTTTCCTCACCTGCATGTAGATCTTCTTGAGCCCGGGGATCAGGTCCCCGATCTTGCCGAAAGCGAGGCGCCCCACCCCAGACGACGCTCCTATGCACACCAGCAGCACCCATTCCTTCTGAGTGTCCTTGAACTGCTCCTTGACAAAGTTCATCTGAGACACAGACAGAAACAGACAGAGCCAGCGCCGTGGTGAGCCTCGGCGGTCTGCATGGTGGACATTGTGATTGTGCTTGGAGAGACTCATCAGACGCCGCCAGCAGCGTAAGGATGAGCTGATATATCACACAACCTGCATGTAACACATGAGCTCTTCCACATGTTTTTCCAATACATTACACTTCCTGCCTGGGACGTCAATGAACTCAGCAAGTGGGTGTGTTTAGGAGACTAGAGGGCAATTCTGCATCTATAACCCCCAAACCAGGGGCTTGGAATAACAAAACTCTTCATCCACAGACCTTTGGAACAGCAAGACAGGAAGACCCAACGCATATAGGTCAGACACTCCCACTCCTCTCCACCACGACCTCCAAATCAGATCTAAAGCATGAAACCACCCTCTGAGGTCTTTCCTGAACAGCAGCATGCTGGCCCTTGTGAACTATTTGCTTTGCTTTGAAGGGCGCTACATGCCAGGGGCTAACATCAATGGCCATAGCATAGGCATGTTTAGGGATACAGAGAGGCCATACAGGAGAGGTTTCCTGAGGTGGCTGAGCCAATACAAAGGCCGGGGCTTTGTTTACATCTGGGCCTGGGCCTGAAACAACAGGCCTGACGGAGGGAGGCCGGAGCTGGAACATCCGACATCTGGATGGAGGGAGATTGACCTTTCAGATTTATACTGCAGCTTTTACGCTCTATCGTCCTCCTTCGCCGGCTATCTCACTCCCTCCTTCCATTGTTCCTCCTCGCTGTCTGGCATCAAAATCTGATTGTTGCCATGGGTCCTGTAAAGCCGAGGCCGCCTCAGTTTTGGATTCTAAGCTTTATAGAAAGCAGGAGTATTGTTCTGCTTTTTGATTAGCATTCACTACGGCGCTTTGTACAAAACCCTTACTTCATTGATATGAACAAGCCAGATCTTCGTTGTGCACCAGCTCATGTAGCCCGCTGTCATGCATTCCTCTGCCCTCTCTCTGAGCCCCACAGAAAATGAATGGCAGCAGCCTGCCCACCACGCTGCAGTGAGTCCAATATAAATCTCTCTCTCTCTCTCTCTCCCTCGCTCTCTTTCTCTCTCTCACACACCCTATTGTCTCTCCCCTGGCGACTCTCCACACAACTCTCCTGAACATTTCACATTAAATACCAAGTGCGCTGAGCTACATCATTTTTATATCCCACATAATTATACAACTCCTCTTAATCAAGACCATATAACCTTGATTCAATAGGAGGCAGGGGTCCCTACATTTTCACTGAAGTCCCATTCCAGAAATATCCAAGAACATCATAGTGCATTTTCCCTGTTTAGGAAATGTTTAAACAAAACTGTCACTAGGGAAAGACTGTAACATACACAAAGCTGAACATGTGGATAGGCTGGATGAGTATCTATATACAATTTAGCATTAACATCGATCAAATATTGACATAATCTAACAGTGACTCCTTTGTTAACACAGAGTACCATACCAGGGCGTCTGCAAGTTAAATCTAATTATGTAGATCATTTTCATGCCGGTTTATAAGACATATAAAGACAATGTTACATGTGAAATTGAAAACAACTGTACAACTGAAGACAACAGAATACAAGTCTGTGTGACTGCATACCAAAAAATGACAACATGAACTCCACAAAATTTAATAGAAAGGAACGGTCCACCCAAAACAGCCATAAATCGCTTCCAAGAGAACACTTTGCCTCAAAGGCCTGTGGATTATGTTAGGTATCCATGTCATTTTTTTTTTTGGCAAGAGCTCTTGCTGTTTAGCTTTTCACATCTTAAATTTTTGACGGTTTGAGCTCCACAAAACAAAACCCATCCAACTCCATTGTATTGAAGGGAGGCAGACTGGGAATATCGCTAAATCACACAGAAACCATCTGAACGGACAGACTGCCCTAAGTAGGAAGGTATCTTCTTGTATTTTGGGTGAACTGGTCCTTTAAGACTTGCTTTATGTAACTGTATTCAGGACTTGAGTTTAGACTTCTTTGGGACCAGCAGATACCCTTTACACACTAAATTTCTACTCTGTACAAAAAGACTGGCCATAGTAAGTTCTTACCAGGTGGATATATGGCACAAAGTAGCCAAGCACGGCCGTGGCTACTCCAAACGCCCACACCCTGTAGGTGACGATGTGAAACACACGCAGGTTGAAGTACTTCCTGATCTGAGCCAGGGCCTTGCTCCATCGACTTCCCCCCTGCACGGTGGCCCCTGGCTGGTTTTGGGCTTCGGCAGAGCCGGGGCCCATGCCTGGAGGTCCCATGCCTCCTCCGGCAGGTAGTAAAGGTTTAAACGTTAATGCCAGCAGGGCCTGGACAAGCATGAAGAGGCTGAGGATCTGGAAGGTCCTGGTGAGGCCCAGAGGCGCCACCACTTTCTTAAGGAGAACCGGGAGGCCCATGGAGAAGAGGCTGGCACCGGCCGTCACCACTCCGTTGGCCAGGCCAAGGCGCTGGCGGAAATAGTGGCCGAGGATCACCAGCGAAGGCTGGAAGGCGAAGGAGGAGCCACAGCCAAACAATACGCCATAAGTGAAATAGCGAAGGCCCAGGGAGCTGAGAGGAAAAAAGAAACGGGGGGAGGTAAGATGAGGTAAGATGGTATAAAGGTTGGGATGGGAGGAGGGGGAGAAGGGAAGGGAGATGGTGATAAGATGTTGAGTAGGAACAGAAAGACATATTTTGAAAAATGTGATGATTTGCATTGTTATACTATTCTTTATGCAGTTAGAAACTGACAGTGATGTCAAAAAGACACATGCAGACTAACAATAACAAAAGACATCACATCCGTTTTTATGCCTTCAATTATTGTCTCTTGTTTCAAACACATTTTGGTTACAGGATGTCCCACTGGGTTTTAGCTGAAATGAGGCAATCTAGGCAGGCTAATCTAGTCATTTATTTAGCTTTAATTCCATTCTTGTGTTTCAATGTCCGCCATGCTAACACTGGCTCAGTGAAACTACTCTGGGCACCAGAATGATGTCCAGTGCTGACCAATATAGGATCTGATTCTGTGCCACATTCCATGTGCTCAGGACCATAATGAAAATAATGAGACTCCATACAGGACAAACATCAGATCAGTGTCATAAATTGGTATATTGATAATCTGAACTGCTATATTTCCTGCCACCCTGTGTGAAGCCTTTGAGACGAGATAAAGTTCTCCAATAAATGTCTCTTACTTTGCAAAGGCCGTGCTGAGCAGCCCTATGAAGGCCAGGGTGGCCCCGCTGACAGCTGTCTTCCTACAGCCGAAGTGGTCTGTGAACATGCTGACCACCGGAGAGCAGAAGAAGATCATCCCCATGGCCAGAGCCCCCACCCAGGCTGGAGAGGAGAGGAGACAGAATTCAACAAATCAGTACAATTCAACAATAATCATCATGAGAACCATTTGGAAACCTCATATCCTCCAGCCAGCATCTGTTTCTACATCAAGAAAGGATTAAAGTTGTGTATTACGAAATGCAGTGTGTGCTGTGCATCTCGTTTTAAGATATATCAAGGCAATTCAGCTGACGTACAAACTCAAATATTACAGCACGGGCATATGGATTTCCTTTCTATATGTTGCGTCATTGTGGCAGCACCACAGCAGCAATACCCTGATTCTGTCTAGACACTGTGTTAAGTGTAATCTTCAAACACAGCGTCTACAGTTCATATTTAAACTCATTCCCCACAAAGTATGCAGCTGGAGGATTTGCCTCAAAGCAGCTTTAGTGTTTACTAATCTGTTATATAGTCAAGCAATTGTTATCAACTGTATTTAGGTCGTCCCACATCAAATGAGGGGAAGGAAAGAAATTCATAAAAGTAGGAGGATGAGAAAACACAGCATGAAAAAATAATGCTTTTTGCAAAATTTAGGCTGTCATCCAACCCCAAATGAAAACATGCCACTTTAGTTTTTGGCTTTTAGTGCATAAATTAAATATGCATTTAAAAGAGTGAGGATTATGCATGTCTCTACGCTAACATGTTTATTTGATCATATGCCCACGTGTTGCACAATGTCACCGGAGGCCACAGTCAAAGGTATTTCTGTTCCAGAGAGTTCCTGTAATCATGGCCTTCAAGTTCAATCAGCATCAACTTTATGATTCTGATAAGCCAAATTACATGCAGCACGTTTCCAAATTGAAAGCCTTTAATTCTACACTTCTCTATCTGACATTCCAACATTTGATGTGATCCGCTATTAATGTAAATCTATGCAGCTCTCTTGTTTATCATGGTTGCTTTGTGTTTATCAGTGAACCTTTGTATAATTTCTCTTAGTGATTAAGCGGATCAAACTGGATAATTGTGGTCTGTGGTATAACATCCATCCAAAGTTAAAAAATAAAGAGGCAGAGTCATCCGACTAGGACAGCCTGTACCCTGAAGCGTAAACAAACAATTGTCTGGGTCCAGTCTCCTGGGGAGCAAAGGTAGCTTTAATGTCTGCCATGGTGTCTGGACTGTGGGTCTCACTAACCCAACAGGTCGATAGGACTGAGACTAGAGCCAGCTATTTAAAAGGACCACACTGCTGTTTTTACAACTGCAATTCACATATGCTTTACATATTACCATCTTCCATTTTCCACAGCATGCCGTTCTGTTTTCGAAGTCTGAATGCTTTTCCTTACCTTTCAGGGAGCAATTCATTTCCATTCTTATCGTTATGGTATAAAAATCAACATTCAGGAACTTGAAACTTGCTTGAGGCTTGTTGTGTGGTAATTTATTTTAATGCCTTGTTTTGTAAAGTCTTCTGGTGTGTTCACATGCTGGTAGGAAGCTGTGACATCTGGATATTTAAAGTCAGCTGTCGGACGGTATTGCATTCATGTGCTACTTGGTCTGAAAATCAAACCAAGAGATGATAAACAAACATGGGCATTGTCAAAACAACGATGTGGATTCAACTTCTTCTTGCTTTAAAAAATGTATATTTAATCTGGCTAACTACCAAGTAGTGTATTTGTTGATTTACTAATAGCACCTGAATGCAGCGTTATTCTCTGACGATCTCAGAAAATGTAGAAAATAAATTAATAAAATGTTAATTAATTAATTAATTAATTGTAAGGTGGGTTTAACAACTGAACATTTAAATTTGTGGGGAAAAAAAAGGAAAATCCAAGTTGATATTCAAACACCTAAAAAAGTATGGTCGGTTGTATGTAAGGTGTGTATAAAGTGTAGTAAAACACGCAAAACCAATGTGGTCCTTATAAAGCTAACTGACAGGACCAATGGATATACACACACACACACACACACACACACACACACACACACACACACACACACAGGCCAAGTTCAGTGTGAACCATGGCCACTACAGCACTACACAAACAGAATCAATGAATCGCTGTCTCTGTTGTGGGAGTTGGCCAAAACATGCTGTACTCCATCTATACATATGCGAGTACACAGTGTACAACTCTGCTCAGTGAGCACTACAAAGTCCATTTCTGTAGAGTTTTAGGGAGGGACTGTACCCTGGCCTTTCTATGGTTTGTTTATCCAAATGTGAGAAGAAAGGAGGAATTCTCCCATTTAACGTGTACTTCATACACCATGCTGATGTCCCCTACCATTTTGTTGGTGTTTGCTCAAGCACAAAGGGCTAAGCCTCAGGCCGGGGATTAGGGGTTTGACTTCCCCTACTTCCAGAGGTCAATTTTAGTCCAGTGGCCTGAAATGGACCAGAGATGAACTTGAAGTGCATGAAGAGTTCACTACAAAACCTGGTTCTGATGTTTTTAGCTCCAAGTTCAAAGTTTGAACTTGTGACCTGGCGTCCACAAAACACTTAGTGTGCAGTCTTGAGAGCACATATTACATTACATTGCATCTCTGGCATTTAGCAGATGCTCTTTTCCAGACGTGAATTACAACAGGCGCGACAGTGAGGTAAGTTTAAACCTACATTTCAAACGATTGCTCTATGTTGCACTCCAACAACGCTCAACTCGACTCTTATAAATATGTTTATACCAGGGAGACAAGTGGAAGCAAAGGTAAGGTTGCATCAGATCCTTCACTCACTGTACTGAAGTCAAGGAGTGGGGGTTTGGCATCCCAGAGGCACTTCTGCATTACATCCTTATTGCTCCATTGAACTGTTGTTGAACTGAGAACATTTCAGCGCTGAGATGGAAAACCTGAGCTCTATTTTGTTCCTGCTTTGCACAGAGCAGAGCCCCAGAGAGACTCTGGTAACACTTTCATGGCTGATTTTAAGACATAAAATGTGAAGACACTCACATCAAACTCTAAAACTGTGTTGTGCAAGGACTTTATTTTTCTGTTATGATGTAATGCACTTTTTAGATTGCCTACAGTTTGCACTATAGAGCCTAATGTAGCACTTGCCAATATTGAAACAACAAGCCTGAAGGCGCCTTAATGCAAACAACATGGGCCTCTGTTCTCTCTGGGTTTGGAATACAGGAAATGTGTCATGGTATAACGGATGTTTTTCAGCATTTAGCGGATGACCTTACGCAGAGAAATTTGGCATGAGCAATGCAAAGTGTAAGAACAAGTGCACAGGACAAAAACATGGCTTAACAATAAGGTGTTCTTTCCAGATGGGGGCAAGTAAGGTAGAGGTAGTGGCAGGATAAACAACAATACAATACTTTTACATAAGTTATATGGCAACAGTAGAAACCACGAAATGCAAGAAATGGATGAATTTTGGATCAAGGCACGGAGGTGCAAACCAAACTGCCAAAACTCGGAAGGCTGCATACTGTTTGTTTCACTCCTTAAACTCTGATTTTCCCTCAAATTTCCTCTTAAGTAGCTTCAAAGTTGGGAAAATCTTTTTTTTCCTATTGTACAACGTCACCAACATATTGTGTATCTACTAGTTGCGCTCCATTGAAGCTACATCACACTTCGATTGAGTGAAGTGTTCAAACCCAAGATGACATTGTTTTATGGCTGCAGCATTGCATCAAATAGAAAATATCTACATGTCCTGTGCATCATTTTATACACATTTCCCTGTAATTCAGCAGAACATATTTGACTAACCTTGAGATCTCCATTAGAATTTCAAATACAGCGCTGTGGGCTTGAACAAAGCTCGGCCGTGCAGCAATGACAAAGACATGCCAGGGAGCTGTGCAGTTGAAGAGGGTAAACTATGCTTATTGCTATAGCAATGATCTAAAAAAAACATCATAAAACCCACTGTTTTGCTTCACTCTATATGGATGACAGATATAGCACAACAGAGATCCAATCTATAGTCAGTTTATGAAAACATTTATCTTTGCTGTTCTAAACATCTGGCGTCGGGTAGATTTTTCCTCTGGTGCACAGGATGTGATGCATTTCACTTTCTCCGGCAGCAGCAAAAGCGATTTGTTTGAGATAAAGAGAAGAAGAGCTGAGCGTTTAGCATGAGCGGCAACAGCCACCGTGTCTGAAGAGATGAAGAAAAGAGCGCCACCTTCAGAAACTCAAACTTCATAAAGCGATGAATCTGAGGAAAATCTGAGAAAAAAGACACAGGTGATCTCTGGGAAGCACGGTGCAGGAACACCACAGCAGGGAGCGTTTTGCACCAAAGATGGAGGTGAAAATGAGGCTCTGAAGGATTTCTGTTTCAGTGCAAAACTAGAAAAGCATCAATTCACTGATCTCCTCCTTTTGGGTGCCTTTGCTGGTTGTATAGGGCCATGTGGAATAACTCAAAGAGAAGACTGCATTTTGTGGAGGCCCAGGAAACCTTGACTAAGCTTAACACTTTATTTCAGCAAATCCCCTCCTCACATCTCCACCTCTTCCAGATTTGGAGCAATATGAGCATTTGCTTCAGCCTACTTCTATGGTTAGATGGATTTCAATTTTAATGTCAATACCACAGTTCATACAGCCTTGAGAGTAAAATTCAAGCCCTTTTCAAGCACTTTCAATGTACTTAAACAAAAATTTCCAGACTCTCGAAGCCTTTATCATCTAATCTAAATTGTTACTTTAAATGCAATTGCAAAAAAATAAAGTTTACAGAATTCCTTTATACCCACAGCATTCAATGTATACTGTCACTTTATTTTTTTAACAACTTCACACTAATTTTGATTGTAGTTTTGATCAGGATTATTTAATGTTTGGTCATTTCTCGAATACGAGATTGTTTCAAAATTAAGCATATAATTAAGTATATTTGAATTCAAGTATACTCCCAACCTTGAAAACACTAAACATTTTCCACACTTTCAAGACTTTGTACAAACCCTGCAATACTGATCTTGTTATGTAATGGTCCATTAAACAATCCAGGAATTATCACTGACATTATTTTGGACAGTCACCTCGCCCAGGCCTGTGAATCCCCCCAAGGTTTTCATTGATTGAGCCATTGAGTGAGACGTGTGGCAGGTGAATGCAGTCTCCCTTTGGGACTGTATGAGGTGCAATGCACGCTCCATGTTGATGTGTACACAACCACAATATTTAGACATATTTATTAACTTTTTTCAAGTCAGTGGGTGGGCATACACAAGAAATTAGATCCAATTTCTGATCAGAGACAAACAAAATGGTGCCCCATTGTCTCTTCCCTCCATCCTCGCCTCTTCCTTGGCCACGGCGTTTTGCCCCCTCGTTCCCCTGCCCTGGCACATGCAACGGATTTTAATGGAGTGAACAGCGTGCACTCATTACAGAGAATTAGGTCTGAACACTTCAAAATAAAAGAGAAAGAACATTGCAAGGGAGACTGTAAAAAGGGACAGGGAAGTGCGTGTGTGTCTGTGTGTGTGTGGTTGTGGGGGGAAACAAGCCTTGCTCTCTTTATGTGATGGATGCAGTCTGACAGCAAGAGAAAGAGGAGAGAGGAGAGAGAGAGAGATAGAGAGAAGGAGAGATACTGAGAGAGAGCGGAATGCTGTTTTATATTTAAAGAGACAGGGTCATTGCTCATCAGCTGATAGAAATTGTACTCTGTCAGTGCATGTGTACGCTCAGATGCGCATATGGTCACCGAGTACGTTCACATTAGGCTGTGCTCATTGGCAACCGAGGGTAAAAAAAAAAAAAAAAAAAGCATTAAGGCAATGTCGGCTTGCATATTTGCATATGTGCGTCAGTCGGCGAGCATGAGTATGTGTGCATTTCGAACGCCAACTCTGTCATCTGTGTGTACAGAACAGGAACGGGTCATAGATGTTCAGTATCTTCATAAACAGCCGGCGTGCCAGACAAACCTGGCTCTGCTTCCACTGCGAGCGTGAAGTGCTGTCACTACACAGCGATGCCTATTAGCGCACAGGGACATGAAAGCTAGAAAACACACACAACCTGCCAAAGGAAAACAAGCAGGAGCACTTTGCTTCACTCTGTCTGCATCACAGCGGCATTTTTACATCGCCTCTTGATGAGCAGTCGATAAAGTACAGATTTCCAAAACGTGTGAACACTCAAAACCCATCATGTTTTCGCTACGGTCTAAAAATAATGTCTAAAAGAATCCAGCTATAAGATGCCGCTGAACTCTGAAATGCCTTTAACTAAGTACATCATATGAAATTATTTGATTGGTCCTGTCACTGCTCATCTGCTCAGTATCAACCGTGAGATGAAGAAAAATGGGGCCTCAGTGTGTGTGACTTCTCAGCCAAAAATAAATCAAAAGACAACATTATCTTTTTTTCAGTGTTACCAAAATTTGTTGCTTCAAGTAAAACTGACATTACAGGCTCTCTGCAGATGCATTCATTGGTGAAACTGCCATATCTTTATGGCAGATGTTTGTTAAAGTCAGTATTAAAGTTTAAAAAAGGCTCTAAGTGTTCACATTAGTCATGGCTGACACTGATTTAACAACTTTGCATGGTCAGCATCACATGCCTCAAGTTATATGGCCCAACTTCTGACAGAATCACTTACGGGTTTCCTGTTAGGCAAAACTTCTAAGCTAAAACAAATTATTTGTGGTTTTTCAGCTGAAACCGCCTATTGTTCCTCCTTTACTGACAAGAACATGAGACTTTGGGCTAATAATATGGAAATCCTTTGACAGATTGAATTCATAAACAAGCCCAATTTTACTAGAAATGATGACATCATACCAGGCTTGACTGGAACTCTTGTGAAAGGTATTGGGAGACAAGCCATAAACTTGACCAGTTAGAAATGGAGACTTTTCTAATTGTAAAATTCTTGAGTACTATCTTCCCTAAAAATCAATAACTGAGGTTTTAGGTTCTGCATTTTCTACAGTAACACATTCCAGCAGGGCTGGTTGGGCTTTAGTTCCTCTTGTAGGGTAACAATATTGTCTGGACTCTGGTCAGACCAACCAACTGTCCAGAAAAGTGAAAATATCCCACTTGTTGGAACTGAAAGAGCTACAGGTCTTACTAGTGCTGTAACGATATGTTAGCAAATGTTTTCCTAGCTAACATAGAGTCTGTAGAGCCTACATGCTAAAAACTTACACTTTGGAGGCTTGTAATTGTAGAGTTGAGAAAGTCCACAAATGACACCATCGCTAGCTAAAGCTCATGTAAAATGGAAGCTTTTGCTAGCCCTCACCTCTTTTCCTTAGCGTGTCATGCTAACAAGCTAACAGTTACTGTTACCGCAGTTTGGTGAAGGATAACAGGTGCAATTAAGGAGTCAATCAAATGGGGCAGGACAATAAAACCTGAGATGTATTCTGATTGGATCACTCCACTCTTACATGTCAGTAGCTCGCAGTTTCATGACAATCCCAATTAAAAAATAAAGAAAGAAAGAAAACACTTAAATGAGAAATTACAACCTTCACGCTCAAAGGACAGGAAAATAAAACTCAGAGAGTTATGGAAGCACCAGACAAGGTAATTAGCCATGCTATACTTTCAATAAATTGGCTGACATAAAACATGCTACTAAAGGTCAACTGTGCACCAGCATGGGACTGTTGCCACAGACAGCAGCTTTCCAATGTCCGCTGTACTGCAAAATGCAGAGTGTTTTATCAATGAGTAACGGGCTTAATCATCGTGTGAACTTGTTTTGCATTATATCATTTGTTTACATGTAACTCAGTTCAGTACTTTAGCTTTAATACCACAATCTTCCTGCTTGTAGTAGAAAATGAAAATAATCTCATGTTCCCTTAAACCACTAAATAATACATTTTACCATACAGCCCCATTTTACTGTATTGCTAAAAAGCAATTGATTACCATAGGTTATTAAACATGACTATTTGTACTAATGGCTTATTTTGTTTAAAATTACTGTACTTTGACATCATATCATATTTACTTGACAATCTTTAACTATTAATAACATTCTAAATAAAAAGTATAAAAAGACAGACTTCAAGGTGCTACATGTAAGATTTTAAGCAACAATACAATATTATCAGATTAACTTTCATTATGATTCCTTGGTGTAATTTCTCAAAAACAAAAGCAACTATGACCAATACGTTTGGTAGGCTCTTACTTTCGGTATTCTTAGTGGGAATGTTTCTCAAAATAAAGGCCACGTTTCCCATAAACCACACTGTTTCCTGTCCTCTCCGTGGCCGCGCTCCATTTGTTTTCTCTTTCTTCTGAACATGTTGGAAGTGCTTTTTCCATCGGCTTTTCACTCGTTCCACCATCTGCCATTGTGAGAAACAATTTTTACATAGAAAAAACAGTACCTTCTTACTGTTTTGTGTCATAGAACAATTACCTTTTGTGCTGTAAGGCAGAGAAACCTGCCTGCAGAGACTGCCAATCTTCTTGGCAATGGTGCCATTTGTTTACTAATGAGGCATAATTAATATTGTATGATTTGTTATTAAAATGCTGCACACAGCACCTTGAACAAAGAAGAATAGTTTCTGTTGTTGGCTTGCCTGGTTTCAACAGGTCTTGCGAGAGTGTGTGTTTGTGCGTCCATCTGTCTGTGTGTACCTGCCAGAGCTGTAGACTATCAGCACACAAAGACCTCTGATCCGATCTGAACCCATTCCCCTGCCCTCTGGAATGCCAAACATGCCACAGTACTCCCTGATCTGCCAACCTGGGATTTCAAGCTGCCCTGGAGATGCTGGTGAAATCTGGGAAAGCAGGGCTGAGGACAGCAGGATCCTGACAGTCAGAGAGGCAAGCTTGTGGCAGGAGAGCAACCTGTTCGAACCCTGGCTAAGAAAATATGGGCAAGGACCACAGTTACATAAAAAAAAAAAACTATAAAACTAGCAATGAAATTTGTACTGCTGTGATTTTTTTTAATTGGTCAATAATACTTGTTTGCTAATTAATTCCTCATTTAAAAGCCCCTCGTTACCCCAATGAATAGGTGGTGTGGCACAATCTGCTTTAAAGAGCGGCTAATCCTAAAAGAATTCCTTTAGTGGGGTTTTGTGCAGTTTTGGTGTCCCCTGGTCCAAAATGCTGTTTCAGAAGCTTTTTCCACCCTGACAAGATACACTGAATATCAACTGAGAATATAGGCAAGAATATTGGCAGCTTCAGTACAAAAACAGCTTTAAAACCCATATTGGTTGAACCCTGATAACACTGACTTTATTTGTGTAACCCCTTTCCAGCACCAAGTTTATACAGTGTTTCACAATCAAGCTAAACAAAAGACACAGAAACACAGTTACGCAATGAAAGAAGAGGGCTGCAGCATAAACAAAGATACAGCCGTAACAGCACAGGTGGGTCATGGAGCCTGGTTCGGGTAAAAGGCCACGGGGTGGGGGGTGAGACATGACTGCCAAAGTTCCCTCGAGAAAAGCATGCAATCCAAAATTGCTCAAGGCAAATAAAGGTTGCAAAAACTGCAATGGCCTCCAAAAAAGAAGCAAACATACAGTTTACTGGACTCCCTCTCTAAAAGATGGCATCCATTCTTCTGTCATAGGCTATAATAATTAAGGGAATACGCCAACATTTTGGGCAATATCCCCTTTTGCCGACTTATCCAGACGGAAACAAGATAGTTGATACCATTTTCACCCTGTACATCCACTGGTTTGGTTCTATTGG
>OMLF01037323.1:7686-24720 GCA_900302615.1 Holocentrus rufus | reverse complement strand
AAATCAGTAAAATGGTAATGAAATGCTATAAATAAATGGTATAAATATATAAATAAAACCACACAGTAGCTGCTGTCCTTCACAGTGGCCACACTAGACTTTGACGTTAGTAAAATGAATATTTTGATATCGTGCCAGCCGCTGATTCTGAATAAGCAGTGTGTTACTGCTGTTCAACAAAGGCACACAGCTCACTGTCATTTTGAGCCTTTCTGAACTAGGGTACATAATTCATACGTGGGTGGCAGAGAAGTCCAACCTACATCTTGAAGCCTTCGGCCATATTCTCTTCAAACGGTTTGTTTTCCTATGCGCAAGACTTGGATTTGAAGTCAGTCCATGGCATGTGCAAGTGCATTTTGAGACCGTATAAATTCAATGTGCTTTTGTTTCCAGAATTAAGGTTTTGGAACAGGAAGCACATGTTCAATTTAATAGAATTTGTAAGCCTCTTAGTGGCCAAATGCTATTGCTGGTGTGATTATTAGCCTGTCTTGGTCACGCTGGAGGTGTAGTCAAAATAATACCTGCCATCTCTGTTTCATTACTTATGGAGATGGAAGTATCATCCTTGCCCACATGCACATTTTCTCCTTGGGACTCCGCACTTTAACTAGACCTCACAGATGTATCTGCAGTGCTGTACATCTCTAAAACAGCATCTAATTTCTAGAATGAAGCTGATGTTGTTAAATGAGTCAGTCTCTCACCAAATTCAGCAACTGATTGATCTCCACACAAAAAAACAAAGCCAAGGTTTCTTTGTCCTGCTCCCTTTCTGTCTTCCACTGGTGGTAGACAGATGGAAATTATTTCAGGGATCAATGAAAAATTCATCATTCGCTCACTCAGTCCCTTTCTTCTTCACTCCCACCCACATCCAGTTTTGCAAACTCGGCCGAACCAGAAATGATCCCACACCTCGAACTGAACTCTTGAACTGAACTAGCACTCATGTTAAAGCACAAATCACTGCACTGGGAGTCCCCCACTGATTATGCAAACACCATGCAAGAATTTTAAGAATGTTATAGCTGATGCATGCATTCAATACCTTGACCCTCCAGCACGTTGCTGTGCGAGTGATGGCTATTATTACAATCATTGCTTTGATAAACCACCGCCATGCCTGGATTAACCATGCTTCTGAGACAACGCAAGCTATTTGATGGATGCTTTTATCCAAGGCACCTTGAAGCATCATGCACACATTTTTAGCATGGGTGACCACAACGGGAATGGAAGCTCTAACCCCAGCAGCATTCGTGCCGTGCTGTAATCACTGAGCTGGAGAAGCCCATCTGTAACTCATAACTCACTAACCTCTCCTTCATTACTTCTTTAAATTAAAAAGGCTCTGCTCTGCACCCCACCTCGATCCTCCGATTCTCCTATTTCAGTCTATGTTACAGAGCTGCTGCCTGGAGCCACCCTTTCAAATACTAAAAGACAAAGATCCTTCCCACCTTGCATGAAACCCCCTTTGAAGATCCCTGTTCTCATGTCCAAGCTTAATAAATAACTGGGGGAATCAAGTCCTGTATGCAGGATCTGATACTGATCTCTAATCAAGATGCATTCCAATATTTCCTTGTCAAATCCCGCCACCCCCTTCCGCTTGGCCCTATACAATGAGTCCGTGTTTGAGTCGGAGCAAATGAGCACTTAATTATGTTTCTTTTGAGATGTAAATTGCTACATGGCTTTTATGCAGTGACAAGAAGTGGCCCTGTGTATAATTTCAATACTTTTCAAATGAATGGTGCACTATGCAAAAATTGCTGAGGGCCGATTGAAGTCAGGATGGAATAAGCACGTAATATATCATTGACTCGGTCCGACAATGAGACTCGTGTAGTCATTACCACAAAATCACACGCTTATTCTATGTTTCTGTCAGTTGAGTCTAAAGGGTCCTCACTTCAATCAACCCTCTGCAATTATGTATAGTTCACCTTTAAGTCGGGATTCAAGAGGCAGTTGTTGCACTTCTGTCTATGGACTGAAAATGCACTTCGGTGGCAGCTTAATCAGTGATGTCAGGGCAGGTATTTCTCCTTTGGCAGCACCAAATGGTTTGTGCGAGGAAAATTGTGACTGAAATGGGTGATCGGTTAGTTCAGGCTCACACACCCAGTCACTTCAGCTCCCTACTCCACTTTTTCAGATCTTTCAAAATTGTGTGGCAAGAGGACACTGGCTGGAAATGGTGTGCTTACACAATCTTTAAACTGTTCAACTGTCCAATTCAGTGTTGTCTTTTTTATGCTTTTGTAACTACTTTTGCAATTCATGCATGGTATTTTTTTTTCTTATTGTCTTTGAATTCAAATTGCTTCACTGTCTGCAGCACACTTTGAAACGTTGTTTTGAAACGTTGTATACACAGAATTTTGTTTTTTATAGTCTACAGCACAGTAGCTAAGCTTTTATCCTGTGTTTTTTGCTGTTGCTGAGGGGAGGATGATGACTAGCCTACTCGATTAATCCTTTCACATATAACAACAGTGATCGACGTTTACCAAGAATCCAATTCAACACTGATAATGCCTTTGGTTTGCCACCTGGGCCCAGTTTTCTTCTTTCTGTACTTCTCTTCCACGCTCCTGAGTTGGATTTGTTCCAGAGAATGGTCTGAGAAGCATAATCCCTTCCCACCCCTGACCTGAACCTTCTGTGGTGATATAGTGGATCTAACTGTATGGTACTCAACTGTCCATTTCTTTGCACTAAAAATAGAATAGTTTAATTCGCTGCTCCTGGTGGTGTAGTAGCAGTTTTCTTTGATCATGAGAATCAATACTTAGGTACCAGATCAATACCACAATTTTGAGAAAGTATGCCAATTGGCCAGTGGTGTTTTTAGCATCATTAGTGTCACCCCAAATAAGGTATTTCTGTAACTCAGTGTCTCAACACTTAGCCTAAAGCAGTCATGCTTACAGGACTGCATTCCCTGTTAGAGCAGGACATTTCATACAGTTCCTGTATTTTGTTGGGGTGCTCTGTTTTCTGCTTGAAGCAGTGAAAGTTGTAACTCTGTTATTGTTGCTAATGTTCATGCAAATGGGATTTCTGTTGTTGCCGTGGTATCGAAGCAGGTATCAGGAATTGTGGAGTATTACAGGTACTGGTATCAACCACCAAATTTTGGGCATCAAGACATCCTAAAACAGACTTCACATAATTATTCATTTCATCAGCACCTGTGAATGTGAGAAATTTTCTTGGCAAGAGGCCAATATGTGATGCCGTCATAGGACCAAACCTCTAGAGATCCAAACCCTGCAGCTGCTCCGCTGACAATACATTAGATGTTGACATCTACTGTATGGTGTGTGATGTGATTGTAGGCCAATAGAATCTTTCATTTCAGCCTTTTCAGCTTCACTTCATCATTGTGCTATGAGGCATCAGCCAGAAAACGTCAGGAAGAGTTGAGGATCAGTTGATGTCAAGGGAGCTTCATGGGGTTTTGTCACTTGAAGACAGCATCAAGAGATCTTTCATCTAAGGACTAATTCACATGCACAAATCAAGAGTCAACTGTCTGATACCTTCAAGCTGGATTTTCTCATCTGCGTTCCATCCTGTCTCTTTCACTTGCATAAGACTCTATCATAGCCGGTCCCCATATGAGGCACCGAGGCAAGAGTGAGATGAACTGAACATCCTCTGGTAAAAGCTTGTGAGATAATCAGAAGCAGATTGGCTTAGAAGAACACAACAGCAAAGCACAGCATTTAGAGAGACAGGGGGTGAAACACTAGTGAAATGCTCATTCTGGTCATGTTAAGTCCACATGTACCCTGGCTTTACTGTGATACATGGAAAATCAGTTACTGGAACGCAATTATCATGAGAGCTTACACATGAGGTGCACAGCATTCCCTGATAAACTGTAAGAAAAACACTCACATAAGAGGTACAGAAATGTAGGTATAAGGGGCCAGAATTTAGCACCGCTAGGCAGGTACATGCCAAAGCTAGAGCTTTCTGGCATTTATTATTTTGAAATTTAATGTGTAAAATAACTTCTTAGATGTTAGAAAACTGATTGTGATGTCTTAGTTTACCTGTGACATCCTGGGTTCAAATGTGGCCGAGGACCTTTGTCACTTGTTATTCCCCTCGTTTCTCCCCCAAGCTTTCCTGCTTCTCTCATTTAACCAATGAAGGCAAAATGCCAAATAATAATATTAAAAAATAGATCAGATATGGAATATTCTGGATTCTTTTGAGTACTTGGGAAGGGGGCAAAGAGTTTTGCAGAGCCCTGGCCCGTTATTTAGATTGGCAGGGTCACACTTTTTAGGTACGCTCACACGGTGGGAAACTGTCTGGAGTCCAGATGTCTGTGGGACAATGCTATATTACTCGGCCTAGAGGGGAAAAGACTTTCTGAATGGGCTATTTATGACAAACTGAACTGGATTTCCAGCAGCTGCTTAACGGAGGAGGAATAATGAAAAGGAATAATGAATAGATAGTAGGTGCATGTTTTTCCCAGTCAGTTAAATGCCTGCTTGTTAATCATTTATTATGACCACGACTGATGGTGCTCTCCATAAGATGCCATAGACCACCTCCACTATGGGGAGCCAGTAGGTGGTATTGAGTGGTATGTGTGTCAACACTCACCTGTGAACCAAAATAATAAGCAGACTTGTTCTAAACTGCAGTCACAGGAAAGACACTTCTTGGATGTAACACTGTGCTAAGTGTGCCACTTTCATAACCAGGGACGCAGCGAAGTGTACACCCACCTAAACTCAGTATCCACCTTTTGATATGGACCCAAATTTTCAGATGGATATAAATCTTTATGACATGAATTCCTATCATACAGTACACTAAATACCATCAAAAATATGTAAGTTCAGTCAAAATAGAGCATTTTGAGGGGATGAAATAAATCAGTGCTTTTCTGAAAAACAATTGTGTGATAATTTGTCATAAAGGTGGTTGTTTGCTTTATGATGACTGGACATCCTTGTTTACCCACCTTTTCATGTGCCACTGCATCAGTGATTCTACCCACGCATACCATTCATGACAAAACACTTCTGTCTGTCCACCAGCCCAAGTGTTATTTGAGGAAACATGGATGCAATGCGAGGGCTTTCTCCTCAAATGAACCGACCAATCGTCTCCACCTGGTACTCACCCACTTTGAACTGAGACGTCTGGTCGAGTGGGTCTCCATGCTCCTTCACCAGCATCATGTGCATGATGCCGAAAGAGTTCTGAATCCCGAAGATCGATCCATTGCACCAGGTTGCGGCAAAAACCACCAGCCAGCCGAAACCTCCGTCGGGTGGGACAAAGCCGGCGCCGGACCCCCGCATCTGGGCCCCAGAACGGGACTCAGAAGTCGGGGAGAGGGGCGGCTTGCACCCCGCCTCGATCAGCTGCACCGTGCTGTCCTCCTGCGGGATTTTACACTCGCTGTCCGCCGTCTGTTCAGCCTTGCTCCTCTCCGGGTCTTGGGGAGCATCTCCCTGCTCCATCTCCGGGTCGGCAGCCTGCTGCTCCGTCCGGGACTCGCCGCTGGACGGCTCGGCTTGGTTGTCTATCCCGTTGATCTCCATGCTGTCTGGACCGGTGGAGAGGTTATTGCGGGCTCTTGGCGCACACGCATCAGATATAGGTCACTGACATAAGAGTACGGATTTGAATTACAGATTCCGTGTCCGTCAAAATGTGCTTCCCAGACGGTCCTCTTACTGAGAGACGAGCCTCCTTACACGCCGCTTGTTGTAGTCCAAGTCTGAGCTTCAACTTCACAAAGACCCCAACGTGCAACAGTGAAATGTGTCATTCTGGCCGCGCGCAGAGTCTGTGTTTTGCAAACTATCAGCGGGCGCCGCCAATTTGTCATTATATAGAAACAACGTATTTCCAGGGACAATGTATATGGGCTAAAACCATGTGTTTACTTTGGGCTTCCCTGCGCGGGTGCCAAAAAAAGGATCATCAGCTTGTGAAAACGTCCGCTCAACCTCGTTACAGTATTGTCCTCTCTCGCAGCCCAAGCACGGTCCACAACATCCCCCGATCAGTAAAGAAATGGTGGTGGGCTCCTCCTCTTTGACTGAATATGTTTATACAGGGTAAATATGAAATACGTAGGCCTGTATAAGTCTTGGAGGTTGTCTCGACCAAGTGTCAACACAGAATACGGCCTTCATTCAACAGCTTGCCCCCGCCTCCTCCCCCTGTCGGCCCGAGGGGCGGCACCAATGGTCGCACTCCATACGGTTGTAGGACGGATTTACAGTTCGTGCCCTACCGGATCGACGAAGAGAGCCGACTGACTCGCAGCCTCACCTGACACCACACTCTATGGCTGTTACGGCACAAACGTTGCATCAGCAAAAAGTCGCCCCTCCACGGCGCGGAGATTGGTATTTGGAGGAAAACATTTGTAAAAAATGTAGTTAACAACTTCTCCAGATTGGTACGTCCAGGCGTCGCAGCATTGTAACTTCCGTATGTTACGATATGCATCTCTCTTCAAAAACATATCATTTTCCGTCAGAGAGTATTTCCCTCATTGAAATGATTTCACTCTTGCCTACTTCCGTCTTCGCCAAAAATCCCCAGGCGGACGCAAACGTGACATGCTGTTACTAAATCTACGTTGTTAGTCGCAGGAAAGAAAAGATTCAACAGCACATTTAGTCTCTAAGATCTCTGTAAACAGCCCATGGCCTGGCGAGTGTAAGAGTTAGTCAGGTGTTTATGTGAATGAGTAAGTGTAAGTTCTTATAACAGACGTGGGATTCACTTTCTTTGTTTCCTGCTCTTAGCCAAGTTAGCATTTTAGGCAGTTGTACGCATGTGCGACCTGATTTCCTAGTCCACCAATGTTTAAACTATCTTGATAGTAAAGTGACGATCTTTGTCAGTTCGGGCATGTGTATTTTTTTTTCATCACAAATCCAGAAAAGTATAGGCTACAACATTTACATTTTCAAACTTCAAATAGTTAATACAAACGATGCTCAGATGATCAATTTGAATTCTCACATGTTTTTCAAGTTTTTTTTTAGGGTGTATATGAAACGGGACTCTAACTCCAAACTCCAACTTTGCGGCAAAAAATTAGCCCACGGGTATCCTGTTCTTTGATAACACACGTGTGGTCCTACGTGCCTGCTTTTAAGACTGGGATGGAAGAGTCGCAAAATGTGTTCATACGTCGACCTTAAATTTAAAAAAAAAAAGGAAATATGGTTATTAAAGGAATTATTGGGGAGCATTTAATTATTTAATTGATCTTGATTTAGGGTCATTTATCGTCGATCATGTTTCGGCAAAGACTTTCCACTAAGTTATTTAGATGAAACTTAAATCAAAACTTAATCTTGGAAGATGTAAGGAAGGAAAGGTACTTTTTTCGATTTTTTTAAATTATTAATTAATTAATTAGTTTATTTGTTTAACTGACTTCGCGATACAATATAAACCTTCCCTTTTAATTTTGTTACTGAAATCAAAAATGAAATAATCTGAAATAGTTAATAGTTCATGTGCAGTAGCCAGCATGCACCACTGAGAGGAGCTACAGCTCTGGAGTTACTCCGGATCATAGGGACCTGAACAAATACATAAGACAAACATTCACCCATCTGACCTCTAGTTGGCGTTCAGTCAAAGCAAACTCAAGAAAGACTGTCTCAATGCATTTAGAGTATCAGTTATCCAGTTCGAAGACAGATTTTGATCCAAATTCCTAAAAATCACTAAAGGTTGTATGGGCGGGGGCATTGTTAAAAAATGATAGAACATGTGTACAGTTGGTAATTGTGGGCCCCCTCCACTTTTCCAGCAACGTGACAAATATCAGTTCATGGGGTTTCTCTTCAGATAGATCTACTGCATCATCACATATCTGTTTCCAATTAGCCATTTTAGGAATAGTGAGATCGGATAGCCCACTCTGCCTCCACACTGTAAGAGCTTAAAAATAGCCATTGTCAAGTCTGGAAACAGGACCACCGCAGGATTCCTATAGAGTGAAGTGGTGGGGTCACAGGTCATGGGGATAAGGTCAATATCGTTTCCTGTTTAAAGCGGCATTCCTTAAATCCTCAGAGAGGTGTGGGTAGGAGAGGGAATGAGCCATTGTGTAACATGTCCCCGGGCCCACATTTTTCTTAGTCTAGTAAAGCCACGCTGTAAAAAAAAATATGTTTCGTTTTAGTGGCTCGGGGGGATGGAGAGAAATTCCCGCCTTTTGAACAGAGTTAAGGAGAAAAAAAGAAAAAGAAGAAATTGCGTCAAACAGGAACATTCGGTCGATTCGTGGTGTGATTATCACTGAATTTTGTTGCCGGTAAGATGTGCACAGGTTATCTGACGCATGGCCCACGTGCTCTGACATGCCGTGGTGGTGGGAGTGGGGATTGGCTCTGGCTGGCGAGTCTTTATCTATCATGACTCACATTCTTATGGCTGCTTTTATTTTTTGGCTCGGGACGCCGCAATCCCAGTTTGTACAGAAATTTGGCAGGTTGACCTTGATGTGTCAGAGGAACAGAGGAAACTAAGTCTTTCATTATGTTTGCTGTCTAGTAAGTAAGCGGTGTCAATAGTTTAAGTGTGTGGCCACTGCTGCATGTTTACTCACTCATTGGTATGTGCAGAACCACTGAAGACAAAACAGTGCAGTTTATCAGTGGTGACAATCTGGGTGCAGTTACGTGTTGCTGGCCTCCTGTGCTACGCTTGGTTTCACCTGAGAGCTGCCTGCGTGCTTCCAGACATCCAGCCATCGATGACCAACCTGGCAGTGGTCATGAGTCTTAAATTTATTTCACAACTCATGCGGGGGATTTTGCTTTCATTTTCTTTTTTACTCTACATATGACCAAAAAGGCCAGAAAAAATAAAAACTTGACTTGACATCATTACAACAGGACAAAATAACTCTTTATTTTAGTCTCTGTGTCTCTAGTCTCTCTTTTAGTGCTTTTTTACATGTTTAAGACATTGTTTTTACCTTAGTTTTATGTGAAATATAATAAATAAAACACAGAATAAAGTGAAAAAAAAATCCCCAAGCCCTTTTAATTTTCATTGCAATGAGTGGCAAAACTCTTAGAGGGAGGTAGACCTCACAAGTAGACTAGAAACCTACTAGTAATCTATTCTTCTGTCCTTTCTTTTCACCTCATCTCTCTCATTCTCTGTGTATACAGTATGTGTGTGAGAGAGACAGATATATATTTGCCTGCAGATAAATATGAGCTCACACACAGAAATTGCATGTGACACTGCCATAGCCTTCCTTACAACGATCTGTACCTCTTCCCATAGACACGACGTGAATAGCTCGAAGAATAATTGCTCAATCTTTCCGTCACAGAGACAGTGACTGTTGTGTCACCGCAAATTAGTAATACAGTTTGTTAATCATAAATGTGATGCAGAAACAAAGCAGCCCACACCCCTATAAAGAATGCCAGTTTATTATTTGATTGTGTTCATATGTGTATATGTTTTTTTTTTTTAGTTCCTCCGTTCAAATGAAGACAGGGTCAGATATTTTGGCACTTCTACATCAATGTATACCTGCAAACTGTTGGAAATAGTATTGTATGATGTTGTTTTAACTATTGCTGTGCTGGGTACATGATGAGACAGCATTAATGTACCTATCAGCATTAGTCCATGCTCGCTCAGATGGGAGTGGGCATGAATCACAACACCTCTGATAGGTTTCAGCCGCCTCATGTGTTAACACCTATTCATTTCAACTGATTCAAATGAAAGTGTCTACTGTATTTCAAGGATAAGGCAGGAGTCATCTGGCGTGGCGTTGCTCCCACACAGAACAACCAGAATCCCTTAAAATAACAGCAATAATACCTAAATGTACCCCTGAAAAAACAAATACCAAAGCCCTTAATCTAAATTGAGTGCACCTTAAAAAGTAAATCCACTGAGATCCACTGAAGAATCCCTTAATTTATATGCAAAACATGATCCCTTAAAAATATATTAATTTCAAAGTCCTTAATCATCAATTTAAACAGCTCTTACATGGTACACAGAGTTTTCCCTCATACCATAAATTTAAAAATATGAAATATGAATATGTATAATATGAATTGATTATGAATTTAAGTGGTTATTACAGAGTTTTCCCTTAATCACACCTTAATTTGACATATTTTACTGGGTCCAGGCTTTTTGGGGGGGAGTTCCAACATGGGAAACTGTTACCGCCTGTAAATCTGTTGAGTTTTTCAGTCTGGTGGAATAAACCAGAAAGGAAGGAGTCTCCTGTTCTCTCATCTGTGTGATGCGGGTACTCGGGATAAGAAACAACTTGTTCACTTTGCCAGCTTTCCCCCCTAAAAGGACGTGCTTAAAAGGTTTTATGCGCCTCCTTCTGCCTGTCACAATAGGGGTTATAGGGGGTGGAGGGGGTTTATAATAAACATACAAGATGCATTCTTTACCCCCTCCCTCTCCGCAGGCGCACACACACACACCCTTTAATGAACTTATGTCTTGCTCTTTTCTCAAGAACTCAGTCCAACAGCGGAAATTTTTAACACAGCTCGTAAGTAAATAATCAAAAACATACACCTGTAATAGTACACCCACCGATTACACAAACTGCAACAAGCACAAGCCTGCCTCAGCTAATTAATATGCTGTGCAGCACACAGGCAAACAGGGACACACTCCCCCTCCTGTCCCTCCTGCGTACACACACAAACAATGTGAAAGGACTATAACAGAGTAATGCCAGGGGTGTGGGGGTGATGAGAGACAGGGGCAAGAAGTGGAAAAAGACACAAGACAGAGACAGCATGAAAGAAAGAGGGGGGAGGAGAGAGAGAGAGAGAAAGAGAGAGAAAGAGAGGCAGAGAGGCGTACAGGGTATAAAATGAGGGGGTGTTTAGGAGGAGGAGGAGGAGAGTTTTGTGGGAACAAAATAAGAAGACGATGAGGCCAGAGCACGAGAGTGAGCCAAGCCTGCAAGGAGTGAGAACAGAGAGGGAGAGAAGAGAGAGGAAAGACGTGAAGTATCCATCCTCATACCCGTCCAACAGGTACAGTAAACCTTTTCCAGCACCATTTGGGCTTCTTTTCAGTTCATTCACTACGGTCATATGTCTGCTGCGAAACACAGGGAGGCTATATGTTTATTAGTGGAGATGCGCTCATCGGTGGCGGCCGCTTAAAGGCGTGAGAAAGGTTCCTCTGGGTGTTCTGCATTTCAACTAGACATTGAAAGATAACCTTCCCTAAAAGCAGGGAAAGCCTTTGAAGTAAAAGTTCCCACAGAATCTGTCTGGCTTGCTGCCACCAGAGAACGGAGCACTGACAGGGCCACAGAGGTTTTCACTTTACCACAGCTATTCATCCAAAGCTGTCTTCGTTATATAAACTAGTACGTATCGAAATGGGCTATATGAGCCTTTTTACATGTCACGTTAGAAGATTAACATGTTATACACAAGGCCATTTATAGATACACTGTGATTTTAAAAATAGTTTCTGAAGTGTCCTGGTGCCTCAGATCTGGTCTGGATCCTTTGTCACATATCACTTCAGTCTAAGACATATTTTCAGTTTCTTAGCCTTAGTACCACTGCAGTTCATTTTTGTCTTATTTTCTACTATAACTGACAGAAGTGGGTAAAAATATATTGTAGATTTTCCTATTAATTTGAACAATCCTAGGTGGATTCTTAAAACCAAAGATCAATCTTTCAATCAATCCCTGATTTCAGCTGAAATATCCCTGGCAGAATCGATGTAGAATTGAACTGAATTGAAACTGCTATCAAATCGAATCAGGACCTTGTGAAACGGAATCTAATCGAGTCGGGAAATCATTGCCAATGCTCAGCCCTAGTAACTGACATGTCAGTGTTCTGTCTTCTGTTTTCTATGTGCTTCTTTGGGGTGTCAAGTCATTATGTCAACATTGGTACTGTTGATACAAGCCAACTTATACAACCTTTTCAGTTCCTTCTTTCTGCCTTGTCCCACCAGATTCCACTGCCTCTCTTTATGTTTCCTATAAGAGCGGGCACCGCAGGGTTTATTTTACCAAAAAAGGGCAAAGCTACAACTGAGATTGAGACTGATTTTCTCCACCATAAACAGAATATTAGACCATTTATGTACGTCATTTTTGCAACAACTTCTGTTTTCCCACACAAATTCGACTCATTCAATTTTGTCATTTCTCTCCACAGAGATGATGTCGTGGTGCCGGAACCTGGTTGTGCTTCTTGTTTTACTGACCTCTGGTTCCTGTCCCTCTGCCCTCCCCACTTCCCCTCCCGGCGGTCGTGACTTCGGAGTCTTTAGTTTAGGTGAAGACGACTATGGAACAGATGATCCCAGCTCCCCTCCAATTGTAGCCGCCTCCAGAAAGCCTCTCCAGCGCTTCCATGAACCCAAGCCCTGCCAGTACAATCCCTGCCAGGAAAATCAGGAGGACTGTTTAGATCTTAGAGAACGGACTGGGTGCCTCTGCCCTGGCATCAGTGGGGCCGACCAGCCTCCTCATGCCCCACGCCTCCACGAGCTGGCCCAAGTCACCAATGGGGATGGCAAAGGGAAGGTGAAGGTCAAGTGGTGTGCCCCTTCCTCAGTGGTATCTGGGTACAAAGTGGTGGTTGAAGGAAGCACACAGGAAACACTGGAGTTTGATATGAAGATGCGCAGCGGGGTGCTGGGGTCACTGGAGCATGGAGCCATGGTGTGTGTGCAGGCAGTGAACCGGGCAGGACACAGCACCTCGACAGAGTTCTCCTGCAAAAGGTACGACCCCCCTGATAACTCCAACCATACACTGCGGGCAGGGGTCATCGGAGGTGGGGTGGCCTTCCTCCTACTCCTCTGCTTGACAGCCGTGATCCTATGGAAGAGCAAAGCGTGTCAAAAAAAAAAGAGGGACTCCAGTGATGGGCTGGGGAACCCTTCGTACAGCACAGAGAGAAATCTGTGAACCAGAATGGTGGAGCAGAGACACCATCCGTCCCAGCTGTGCTGACAGGCCCCGTGAGACACTAAGTGATATAGCAACAGGCTGACTAGGAACAAAGCCAAATAGGTCTCAAAAACTCAAGGGAGACAGTGCTATGATCTGTAAAAAAAAAAATCAGAAGTTTCTTATGCTTATGTTTCAAGGAATGTACATTATTTTGTATTTGAAATATGTTGAAAAAGAGCATGTGTGTTTGTGCTTGTGTAACTACTAACATGGTTAACTACAGCTGGTTTTCTGACTAGAAAAACTACAGGTTTATTTGCTGGCAAATTAACTTCTGTAGATTTACAGTGTTTTAATCTCATGCAAGATGATTTTGTATTGTAAATATTAATCTTTAAAATATAAGGACAGAAACTTTTTTTTTATTATTTTGTAATGAACTAAAACATTTTTAATAAAACTGTGTAAAATGTCTTGAGTCATTTTTACTTGAAAGGGTAATTATCTATATATGTGTGATTTATGTTGTGTGTTACATGTCTGAAGTTTTTGCTTTTCATGTGTATTTTAACATAAAGTGGTAAAGTGCCTTTGAGTTTCTTGAAAAGTGCTTTAAAAATAAATTAAAATTATTATTATTATTATTATTATTATTATTATTATTATATTTGTATCAATCAGTACAATGTACCAATGTTGAAATATTGCTAAATTGTCAACTACAACACACATAAGGATTCAATTGTCAGCGTTTAATTTGAATTTTGAATTTAACTTGAAACTCCTGTTAGGAACGATGAAAGACGGAGCTTGGTCTGATTGGCTAAGCGTTTTAGTCAATTACGATAGACCCCGCCTTCCGTTCCTATCTAAGCCAATCACTTGCCAACAAACGTTAGCAGGAGGAAGAGGTAGTTTTACAGAATGAAAACACCCTTCATACCCAAAACACACACTTAGACAGCATGGCAGACGCAGGTGAGTGAATACATCGTGCAACAAGCCTTGCTTTCATTTTCTTTTTGCTGTACGACAATGTATTTAACTTACTTATATATATTATTAAGTTAAATACAGTGTATTTAACTTATCGTTAGCCAACTTGTAGTTACGATTTAGGTCATTAACAGTAAGAGTGAGTGTTTGTTACGGTTGCGTTCATTTCAACAGTTATGGGACATTACTTGTTGCAGTGCCTTTTAGGCTATATGAATTTCTTTAAACTCGCAAGTACTCGAGAAGGAAAGTATATGTGTGGATAGTCAGTTGGCATTATCTTTTGGATATGTTCAATGAGAGCAAATCCAGTCATAATGACTCAGCAAAAAAAACTGTAAACACATTCCAGAGGCAACCTGGGAAAGCCAATTAACACCGCAGGTTGCTATGATGCATTTAACAGGTAGGACAACAAGCATCATGTTGTTGCAGGACTAGTCCAGACGTTTAAGAATAGAGTAGACCAGTCAACTAGATTACCAGCCAGTGCTTTGTATCCTAAAACTTTTCAGTCTTGCTCCTTTCCTCTGTTCATTTTATTTCCTCAATCAGTCACCTCAAACCAGGAAATATCTCAGGGGCTACCAGGAGGAGAGAAGGAGTCAGTGACGTTCATGAATATGAGCTTTTGTCTTAGAATGTCAATAACTTTCAAGTTTTATGAGTCCCATAAAGACTGCCAGTTTTTAATAACCATGGATACACAGTTAATTAATGTATGTGTGTGTGTGTGTGTGTGTGTGTGTGTGTGTGTGATTTGCTGCCAAGACATTCTTGTCTGTTTTGATCACAATATTTGGCAAAAACACACCAATCCTAATGTGGAGACTGCACACTCATCTCGAGAATTTCACTGCTAAATGAAGCAAACGGAGAATGTGTTTGCATGCCATACTACATCAAAGGTGACCGGGGGCATGGTGCCCGGAGTCCTAATTTACACTCATGATCTCACATGTACACAAACACTGATGCAAATGTACGAACACAAACATGAGGGAGCAATCCTCTCAAGTGGAATGTTCCCCGAAAATGGAGGTGGGAGTCAGGCTTTTAATCTGTGTTCAGCACCTTGCACCTTAGACAGGTTTGTCCGACATTTTCTTGGAGTGTTGTCATGATACCAGGAGTCTGACATCAGTCCATGCTAAGTTTAATATTTAAGAATTCAGTACTACAGCATCAAGAAAAAAAAAACATCAAGTAGCACTGAAATTTCTGTCAGTTATCATGTCAACATTACCCCCCATGTATCATACTCCAGGTTTTTAAAATGGATATAACCAAGTATATAAACATATATATCTATTGTAAATAAGCTAGTTGATAATAAAATATTATGTCATCAAGGTAGACTTATCATTTGCAGCTTAATCTGAAAAGGAAAAAAAGGTCATGGTGCAGTTTTATTTTGGGTATCCAACTTTCTTCTTGAGCACTGCCAACCTAAACCACATTGTATGTCTCTCACATTATCAGAGAAGAAGGAGATCGCCTATAAAGATCTCAAAGTCCTCTTGGAGAAGAGCCAGAGTCTCTTTTTGGTTGACGTCCGTTCTAAAGATGAAGTGGATAAAGGTCGTATCCCAGGATCCATCCACATTCCAGGTGAGTGCCATCCAAACATATTTAGTGGAAAGAAGGAATAGCAATAGTCAAAAAAAGATTTCTAAGATTACCTCATATTCTTGTTCAATGCACATTCATTAGAACCAAAGTCCTCCCAAGCATGCAGGTTGCAGTTTTCATGAGGAATAATGGAAATGCAATAGTTTGCAGAGGTTAATAGTATTGGTCCCTATTTTTCAGGTTTTGAATGTTTCAGAATAGCTGTTATGTCCTTGTCCCAGTTGATCCAGGAATATTCTTCATGCCTCCTTTCCTCATTCCTTCCCTCCATCCTTCATTTCTACTTTCTTTTATCCCCCCACCTTGTTTCCTAGTTGACACAGTGGAGGCTGCATTTGCACTAGATCCTGCAGAATTCAAGGCCACCTATGGAGTGACTAAGCCACCGCTGGATGCTCCAGAGATGGTGTTTCACTGCCAGATGGGCAGGCGGGGAGGAGTAGCCACAGAAAAGGCACACACACTAGGATACCAGAAGTAAATATATTATGGGATACTGTAAATAATACACACAGCCTATCTTGGTATGATGTAGACAGCCTAAGTCACTTTGTATTCCTGTGCTAAACTAATAATACTTCCTGCTTAAGCGTTATAGCTCACATCCAACAAAACTTCTACCTACTGAGCTGTGTATTTTTTTTCACAACCCCTTACCTTCTGTGTCTCTGTCCTCTGTTTCAGCGCACGGAATTATGCCGGGGGATACAAGGAGTGGTCTGAGAAAGAGGGGAAATGATTTGTGTCTGATGAGAGTGTGATACATCTGATGCTTGAACCTTTTTTATATTTTTATAGATGTACAGTATGTCCACTGTATTCAAAATATTGAACAATAAAAATTTCATCATATTCATCATTATTTGGTGTGTACTTCTGGATTACTTGAGAAATCATGACACCAATGTCAGCTGATTTTTTCTGAGTGATATGGGACTGTAAATGTTCAAATTAAGCAATGCTGATCCTTCACCCAATCACCTCTCCTCTAAGTTCCCCCTCAGTTTTGCCATTGTGGGCTTATGGAGCTTTTCTGTATGATATATATCTATATCTTGGTGTGAAAGCTCATTTGGGGTGCACAATGATTCACGAGGTCCTCATCACCAGCCCCATAGAGCATGCACTAGCTTGTACAACTGCAAACAGGCATATGAAAGATAATGTTTGTTATTAAAAAGCAAAGACCATTTCTTATCATTTTAGATACAGGCTGGCCTATTGTTGAAACTGGATGACATCAGTATTCCTGTGGGCTTTTAAACCTGACAGACACAATAGCACCTTTGGGTTCAAGTGTGTGTCATGTAAAAATAAAAGAACTGCATGGGGTTGATAATTCAAGATTTCAACATTTGTTTTTATTACAAGTATACAAGAATAAAATTTCTTTGATTTTGGCTCATTGCCCTTGCTTCAGCAGCAGCAATAATAAA
>OMLF01037321.1:13449-35619 GCA_900302615.1 Holocentrus rufus | reverse complement strand
CTATGCAATGAGCGAGCCGCTATGCAGACTGAGCCCAACTGCCATGGCAGACAAACAGTCTGTCTGATTTCCTGAAGGTCACCGTGTGCTCCACATAAGAGCAGATTGCAGGCTCAGGGCACAGAGTGCATAGAGGGCACATCGACTTAAAATTGTTTTCTTTTTGGTTTTCTATCTGTTTTGTATATACTGCCCTCTGCTCAATGCATTCAAAGCACTGGAGAAATACAGTCACGAATAGAGAATTGTTAGGCATATTTCCAATGGTGCAACTGACATTATTACAATGTCCCCGCTTTGCTTTGGGTCTCTAGTAGCCTCTAATGATTACATATTAAATAATACATAAACATCATGGCTGTGTTTAACATATGGACCAGAGAAGTCCATTTGTACTAAGCTAACTTGTAGATATCTGCTAAACTTAAACCTTTTAACTTACGTAGCCCAGTTTTAGCCTAGAGAGCCAGAAACAGTTTAGATGTCTTTTAAACACCTAATCTACATACAATTGATCTGAGGGTTATCTGTTTATTGTGATGACTTTATACTAGCCATGTTGATGAGTTTATGTTGAGATTTATCCTTTTGAATCAACTTATTGTCATATTTTAAGCAGTAATATTGTTCTATGCATGTTCAAATTTTCTCATGCATGGTTTTCAAGCATGTCAAGTTTGTTTTGACCACTTCCTCATTAATTACCTTTTAACATAAAACCAAAGCAAATCAGGTTTGTGTGTGTGTGTGTTTTTTTTTTTTTTTTTTAGTTTTCCCAGTGCAGCAGCCTGCAGTGTCCAACTCCAGCAGCAGTGAAGATGAAGCAGTGGGGAGTGCCACCACTGTGGTGCGGAGACGAAGGTTGAGGAAGAGTACTACCTGCATGGTGACAGAGCCAGAGGAAGAGGCACGGGAGTCTGGTCCAAGTGAGGAGGAGGAGGAGGAGGTCAGAGAGGAGGCGCACCGGGAGGAGCAGACTGGAGTACAGCCCGTTGTTACACGCCCCCTGCACAGCCATGTCAGTGGCACCCTTAACAAATGTATCCTGCTGGCCCTCGTCATAGCCGTCAGCATGGGCTTTGGTCACTTCTATGGTAAGACTTACTATAAAAGGTATTTCGGCTGATGCAGAAAATGTACCTATATTATAGAAATTAAGCACTTGGATTGGATTCATCTCTTTGCCTTTTTACGTATTTTGTGGTGTTGCAGCCAGAGTTCAAACACTGAAAAATTTTATATTTACACCCAATAGGGATACCATGATCTGAAAAACAGTTTAAGGTGCAGTACAGAAATAATGAATTGCTCAAGCTCAGCCCAGCTGGATGGGAAGAATCTGTGAACAAAAATTCTCAAGCGTTTCCAAAGATTTTCAGTGGGACTCAAGCGTTTGCTTTGGCTGGCTGGTCTACTGAAAATGTCATTATTCTCCTTCTGAAGCATTTCCAGTGTTTATTTGGCTTTGTGCTTTGGATGAAAAATAAATCACACCAGTCTTGGTCTCTGGCACTCTCAATCAGGTTCTCCTCAGGAATTTGCCTGTATTTGGCCCCATTGTGTCAGGGTCCCTGCCCTCCCACAACTTGCTGCCATCACCAAGCCTCATGGAAGAATTTCTGTTGCATGTGTGATGAGCTGTGACCAGTTTCTCTCTTTAGCTTTTTGGTTCCCTCTCTGACCATGATCCTTCCTGCCTGGTTGGTCAGTTTGGGTTTATGACCAACACTAGGAAATGTCTGGGCAGGCCCACAGTTTTGATGGAACCTACAGTGGTTTTGCAAACCCCAAACAGTTTGTAGACAGTTCAGACTTAATAGATGTGTTTCATGCTACAATATACCAAAATGAATTGAACTAGCCACAAGTGGACTCTAGACAAATTTCAGAGTCATTTAAAGGTTGAACTGTTATTGCCTTTAAGATATTTTAGGTTTTCACTTTTAACAAAATTGTAAAAACGTCTAAAAAACACTTAAACATTATGGGTTATTGTGTGCAAAATTCTAATTTGTTCGAATCTAGGCTGCCATACCACAGAATGAGGAAAAATGTCAAGAAGTTCTCTTTTTTGAATGATTGAGTACTTGAAGTCCGTGGACTAGATGTCAGTCAGTTTACAGGTTAATGATCAAACACGGGGCCACAGAACTTGTCATCTGCGTTAAGCCTCCACACACAGTCTGATTTATCATATTATCATAATGAATCAAAATATACCTTCTAACTGCACACTTTTAAGACATACAGGCTTGCCCCATAATCTTTACTACATTTGTGTTGTAGCGTCCTTAATTATGTTTGTTATAAACACCGAATATTTTTTTCTGATTTTATAGGCACAATCCAGGTCCAAGAGAGGCAGAAAACTGTGGAGAAAATCAGAGTGAATGAGCTTGGTGACGTCAGGGATCTGCTTCAGCAGCATTTGAAAGAGGAATTTTTCACAAGTCAGGTCAGTGACATGATCCTAAATATAACTGAAAAAAGCCAACAAAGCTAATAATAGTGTCATTTGCAGCTTTTATGTAATAATACTTACATTCTGAAGCATCTGGCTTCTTTATCACCATAGTTTAATTATATGATGATATTATCAAGTTCAATTTTGTTCTAATACTACTTTTCATCTAAGATGTACAGTGGGTCCAAAAGTCTGAGTCCACATCCAAAAACTGGTTGTTCGCCTGATTCATCAAAAACGATTTTGTTTTACTTAGCTCATACTTCGTACTCAAGAATACATTATTAAAAGCTGATACATATCAAAATCCTTAGATCTATGAAAATTAAATATCTGAAAATATGTTTCTGTTGTCGTTGTTAACCCAAAATTAAGATATAATGTATGCCATTTGGTTTTATGTCCAGGTTTATGACAACATATGAACACTTGTGTGTCTGACCATACAGTTGAAATCACTGGAAGTTCTTACTGCTGTGCTGGTGCTCACACTGGTGATGGTGTTTTCACACTTTTAGGAGGATGTGAGTCTGAGAGAAGACCTAGATGAGCGTGACGTAGTGCTGTCAATCACTGGGATAATGGAGAAGATTACGAAAGAGAACCAGGATCTCAGATTCAAACTGGCCCAGATTCAGGTAACCTGCAAGCCCATGTCTCACTCTGAAGATATGAACAAATAGAATAAAAAATGAAAAAGTTATAATGATTTTTGCAAAGAGGAATAGTGAGTTGCAAGTCACTCTGCAGTAAAATATTAGCTTTTGCAATTTTTCTTGTTCACCTTCTTAATCAAATGCAGAATAATTTCCATTCTGAGTGAACATATTGACCACCTTCATGGCCCTTTTAACCTACCCCCCCCCTCCCCTTTTCTCAATAAGACCCAGAGGGATGAGCAGGAAAAGCAGCTGAAACTGGTGGCTGCGGAGAGGATGAACATGGAGTCTTGGCAGCAGAAGGTGACGTCTGAGAATCAGCTTCTGAAGAACTCACTGGAACACGAGGAGAAGTCCCTCTCCACCTTGCAGGAGGAGCTGAGAAACCTGCGTTCTAAGATCAGAGAACTAGAGGACAGGGGAGCTGGTGCTGACTCCATGATGTCGGAAAACCAAAGGCTGAAAGACCAGGTGGAGGAGGAGAAGCAGCTGATCCGCGTCTTCCTGGGCCAGAGGGAAGGCTTGATGGCTGAAGTCCAGACACTGAGAAAGGAACTCGACAAGGAGAAGGGGGTCACAGACAGGCTGAGGAAAGAGTTGAATCAGTTGAGCAGTGCCAGCATCAAGGCTGGGGAAGAAGCCACTGCAGAGACAGAAGAGCTAAATTCTCGTCTGATGGAGCTGGAGAAGAAGCTGAGCTTTGAGCAGCAGCGCTCTGACCTGTGGGAGAGGCTGTACGTGGAAACCAAAGAGGAGAGGGCCAAAGGAGACACTCAGCCCAAAATTAAGAAATCAAAAGAGAGCATGACAGGGAAGATGAAAGAAACATTTGATGCCGTCAAGAACTCTACCAAAGAGTTTGTTCACCACCACAAAGAGCAGATTAAGAAAGCCAAGGAGGCCGTGAAGGAGAACCTGAGGAAGTTCTCTGATTCTGTAAAGTCGACTTTCCGCCACTTCAAGGATTCAGCCTCGACTTTGCTTAAAAAGGCCAGAGGGTCTTACAGCAGAAAATTTGATGACAAGGATGCAAAAGAGTCGTGGCAGCACAGATCTCACAAGCCTCACCACAGACACCCACACAAATCCACAGAAGACTCTTTCCAGGGCAACCAAAACACTCGAAAATCAGGGGGCAAAGTTCATGAAGATCGAGACACAAACACCCACAAGGCTCCCAAAGGTTGCTCTGGGGTTTTTGACTGTGCCTATCAAGAATCCATGAGTCTCTTCAACAAAGCCATGGAGCCCATAAGAGCAGACGAATTCCACAAGCTCCTTCAGAGCTACCTTCAGCAAGAGGTCGACCACTTCCACCACTGGAAAGAACTGGAGAAATTCATCAACAGCTTCTTCCATAATGGCCTGTTTATCCATGACCAGATGCTGTTCACAGACTTTGTCAGTGGTGTGGAAGACTATCTGGAGGACATGCATGAGTATCATGGCCTGGATGATGATGTATTTGAAGATCTTGACGAGTATGTGTACAGGCACTTCTTTGGAGACACTTACTCAAAAAACTATGGTCCAAGGTAAGCTCTCTCCTCCATTGTAATGCTCCAAGTTGTACATATTTAATGAGTGCAAAACACATCACTTAGATACTTGGGTCATTTACTTTTGTCTGATTTTGCCACAGCAGGCCTTTTGAGAGATCTGACACAGACGCTAAAGAGGAGCTGCGGGGAAAGCAGCAACAGCGTAAGCAACAGCGGGCCAGACCCCGACCACAGAGAGAAAGGAAGTGGAACAGATCAGGAAGGAACGCAGACAGACACATGGCTGATGTCAAAATAGAATTGGGCCCTATGCCGTTTGACCCCAAATATTGAAAAATCTTTAATTGCTTTACCTGATCATAGTTGTAGATTCTATTTAGAATTTTATTTGGATTGAAAGTCTTTTTTTGTAATTTTGCACAAGGTTAACTTTGTAATGCTACTGAATGTCGTTGAGCTTTTTGTGTTCAGTTAAACAATCCTCAGTAGATTAGAGTGGAAAATGTGGCATATCTAACATCGTGCACAAAAATGCACTTATTTGCATTTAAATTATTGTGTTAAGAATGAAGAAAAAGCAGTTATGAGAATACATGGCAGATGGCTGCCAATTAAGTGTGCACTTGTGAGGACAGCTGTTAGATCAGTTGAATCTTTTTGGAAAGATTTTACAAGCTGTGTAATGTTGACAAAAAATAATTTTTTAGGGTCATCATAATTTTTGTGGCCAACTCACTAAAGACCTGCTGAAGATTACATGTTGAAACATGGTTGAAGAGTCTTATCTTCAACAAAGACCTTTAACCACACTACTGTCATTAAAAATGACACAAAGTGAATAGAAAAAAAAAGTTAATTGGAACTGTTGTGGATTTTTAAACCAAGTCACAAATGAACACAAAAAAGACAAAAAAAAAATCTACTGTATGTTACGTTATTTTGGTTGTTTCCATGTACAGCCCCACAGTCGTCTTATTTTCTGCTTCATGGACAGCTTTGTTTGACATGGTTGCAGTTTAATTTTGAAGTTAAATGCTATTTTCTAACATTCCACGTCTGGCTTGTTTTTACTGGAGTTGACACTTCGATTTGACATGTAGATGTTTAAAAAACCAATAGTGTCTTTCAATAAAAAGTAAGTCCACGTTGACTAAATTTAATCCTCAATAACAAAACATATCATTTCAGTTTAAAAGATTTATTTCAGTAGCAAATCCACATCATAAAACAATAAGGAAAAGAAGCTGTCATTGTTCCCAGTGTTTGTCAGTGCCTTTCATAAATAAAGATGCTTCCTCCAACTCTTCCCTCAGGAAAATGAGTATGAAATATCTCTGCTGTCCTTATGAATTTATTCCCTTCCAAAAATGTTGAGATTTCCTGGAATGGTAAAAAGGAAACAAATTGTAAAATAGCAAGCACAATGACATTTAACTATGACATTTGCATAAATTATACAACTGTGCGCACGGTCACCATCTAAAAAATATCTTACCTTTTCCAAAACATCAAACAAAATCAGATGAGTTGGCAGAGACGATTTGTATGGGAAAGAAATCCTCAGCCAATGAAGAGGGTCATCAAAGAATCTCTGGGCTTCATCGACATAACCCTCCTCTCCGAGATCCGGAGGACACTCAAGGAATCTCATGCTTAGTGGGCAGTGGACGTGGCTGAAGGAGAAAGTAGCATCAGGTGTTGCATTTAATTAGTGAACACTTAATGGTCAAATTATGAGTTGACTGCATTCAGGTGCTTCTTTAGGTTGAGATGCAAAGAAGCCAATTTTGGGCCCATGGTTTAATTATTTGGGGTGTTTGGTGTTCATCACTGCCCTGAAAATAGTAGGTACCTTCTGATTTCTTAAGGATTTGATCGTGGCACAAACATTGATGAGTCTGTCTGTGTTAACTGAGGAGTGCAGGAAGACAAGCTACACTGTTGAATGGATTATCATAAATTCCATTCAGTTCTCTTTGTCCACATACCTTGTAGTTGCAGGATATTGTCAAGATCAGAAACAAAAAGCTGGCTATGTATGTAAGTGTGCAGCTTTTTTAGGTTCCTGATTTTATGTTTTTGAGTTTTCATCAACGTTTGCACAACAATCTTAAGTAGCAACCACATTTCTCTTTTGCAGAGCTGCATTTTCAAAAAGCAAAGTATGTGTATTTTTACTTTTTGCCCTTAGTTTTGTAATTCAGTGTGATGCAATTTTGTGAGGAATTAGTGCAACTCAGTGGAAATTTATTATTAATACTCTGGACTTGTTCATTTAATTGATGGTAGTTCAAAGCAGCTGCAGCTGCAGAGGAGGGACAAAGAGTTTCACACCGTTGATTTTAAAAATGAGGAATATCAGAACTGCCCCAGTTTTAAAAAAAACAGCCTCGAGCTCTCCCTTAGAATTAAAATACCTAATCCCCATTCAAATTCCATCATGCAGCTCATAACCTACAAACTGTCCCACTGGTGTGGAGGAGCGTACCTGTAGAAGGGTGTTGAGTGACAGGGCATAAGGAAGAGGATGTCCAGCTGTGGATGGGCTGAGGTGCTGCTGGTGTCACACAGAGTCTGGAGATGACTCATAACATCTAGAGTGCCACGTTGGTGTATCAGGCCCGTGTACAGAGCTGGAACCAGATTGGCCACCAACAAGCCATATGCGGCAGCTCGCCTCCATGTTTTCAGATTTGCCAAAGATATCCCTTTTGGTATCCGTAAAACACAAAAACATACAATTAAAATAATTGTCTTCACTGTTGACTACCATGAAAACATACTCATTATTTGAAATTGGGCACTTACCACAAAACACCATACAAAATGGCAGCACAGGATAGATGAATCTGAACTCCTTGTGAGCAAGCAAACTGAATCAAAGAATTCAGTATGTCATTACAATGTTTTTATAAGGTGTCTCACAAGTATGAAACACTGCATGTGACCAGGAACGTAAATAAAAACACTTTACCTGTAAACCGTTACTGTCCAGACTATTGCTACCAAAAGTATTCTGTATCTTTTTGAAGCTAAGGTGCATCCATGAAGGAAGAGAGGAAGATGAGGGCCGATCACAACTGCAAAACCCTGAGTGAAGTACCAGTGCCAGGGATGAGAACCATAGAACTCAGCCACGCCATGTAAGATGTTAAACTTCAGGAAGTTGAACTGCACCAGGGTCCACTATTGAACAGAGAACTGCTGTTAGACATGCACTTAACTGTAGGGGCAGCAATTACTGCGATGATCAGATTACTGAGACTCAGTACTTGTTACCTTGTCATAGAATAGGCAGTCAATCAACGTTGAAATCACAACAGTCAAAGCCCTACAAATGAGGAAACAGATTATGGAATACAGATAGTAGGATAAACTACAGATGAAGCTGAAGCACATTGAAAGTACCAACCCTATGGGAATGCAGTGGTGAGTAATGAGTCTGAGCTTGTTATCTTCCTGCCAGAAATGGTACATCAACAGAGGAAGCCAAACAATCAAGGCTGTCGGGCGAACAATGACCGCCAAGGCAACCAGGCTCAAATATTTTTTACTGGGAAAAAAAAACACATCAATGTTTTTGTAAACAATCTATTTTAAAGATGAAAGCTATTAAAATGAGAAAGGGTCATGCTGAATAGGCCCTGACCTGTTACATGTTTTGGAGCCAGGCAGGGGAAAGTAAAAAAGAGCCAGAGTAGTGAGTGTGGTCTCCATGGTGTTGGTCAGAGTCCTGGTGCAGCAGAACCATGTGAACCAGGAGCAGAGATGGCAGAAGAACTAGAGACAAAAATGACATTGATTGAATGGTGAGGAAAGAAGTGAATCTGCACCACCTGGGAATCAATTTTAGGCGACCTGAGGTTTAAGACTCCATAAAACAAACCAAAACACTTAAGATCTTAAACTGAAACCATAAAGCATAAGCTTTATGCATAAGGTGGCTTAACATCAAAGGCAAACAAATACTGCTCAAAATTAAATATTCCAAGGATGATAGTATGTTACACCAAAACATATGCTTTATTGCTCATATGCTTTTAACATCTTTTTTTATTTCCCATTCATGGAATAATAATCTCCCTGCATTTTCTTCTCTTCATGTGATGCTTTATATTTACATTGTGAGTGCAAGGATATAAACACAGTAGGAAAATGGTTATCTGTCTTGCAAATGCAGGTGCCTTGTATGAAACTAAAACAGAGAGACCAAAAAGTCTGATGGCTGCCTGAGATGCATTGGAACATATGCAGGGTAATTCTTTACCGTCCACTTTGCGACATCAGGATTTTCCATTCTTTGGATCAAGAGGTAGAATTTTACATCTGCGAAAGCAGCGAGGAGTGCCTGAATTACACGTGGGAGCCATACCTGCAGATCCAGACAGGGCAGGTTTAATGAAAATCCATCTAGTCAGAAACATGGTGATAAAAAGGCTGTTGTTAAAGTAGTGAAATATATGCACTTACCAAGAGATACACTGAGTCATAGCTTATCAAGTGTAATATCTTGTATATAAAGGCAAAGAAAAGTGGGTAAGAGTATCCTCTTATTCCTGCCTTCCACTCCCAGGTCAGATATCCATAAGTGAGACTGTCAAGGTTTAAACAACATAATAGTAGTAGTAATTATTCTCAATACATCATGAATTATAATCACAATACTTTTCCCCAAAGGATATTTGAAGACCATTTTATGGGAAACCTCCAGGGCCTGCCAGTACTCATCAGGTACAAAGCTGGTCTGGACCAGGAAGCAGTTGACAAGGCGGAATGCGACACAAAAGAGAGCTACGTTGGCTCCCAGTACACCTGAGGAGCAAATCATACAATCATACAGTTCAATTTAATACTGAAATATCTTCATGTTATCATCAGCTATCATATAAACATAACGCACTTGCAGATTTACTTGCAGAAAATTAAATGTTACAAACAACAGACCCACCATTATTTAGAGGACAGGTGTCTTCCTTGTTGTACAGTTGGGATTTTCGTCTCCTCAGTTTCACATCTTCAACTTTATTCCCAAAGTTCAACCGCGCACGGATATTTTCCATAACGAAACGTTGTCCTAAATGTTGCCTGCACAGTCTTCTGGAAGCATAACTCAACCTGAGATGTAAATCAGGTTTGTGAAGTCAGGTTGGTCACTGCAGCTGCCAAGTAAATAGTGGAGCTGTCACCTTTCATGTCAAGTAAAAGAGACAAAGTGCATTTAAGTGAAGAAACAGTGTGTAATAGCGAAGACATTAACTGTTTGCCGGTTGTTCACGCCAACTGGCGTAATAAGCTACAGAGGAACAAGTGTTTCTGAATTGTTGTTATGAAGAAAACTTTGACCATGCAATAAAACAACATGAACCACTGAGCTATGAGCTTTTCCACGCCGCTTCCGGTTATACATAAACTTCCGGTAGACCGTCGAGCCTAGCCTTCACAGTAAAAGTTCTGAAGCTCGATCGGAAAGATGATCATTACTGAATAAAAGCATTATGGCAATAACATTGATAATACTATTACCACTGATAGCAGAGTAAGCTGACATAAATCGGACGAACATCCCAGTATCAAAAGATGTATGTGTTTTGGAGACAGTTTTGAAAATGTATTGTCTTTGGAAAAGTCTGCACTTATAAGTTGAACGCATAAACAAGGAGAAAGAAGACACCATATAGTAAGACCGTAGCCCTTAAATTAAATGTTAATGAAATACTCAAAGTTTCATATGAAAGGCTAGAAGTAAAATCATTAATTAGAGCTACAGTCATGGACTGTTGGCAAAAGAATGTGATGCATACAACAATCAAAGGAAATACTATAGTTGGCCCACAGAACATCTATGGTTGAGGTTTTTAAAGAGATAGAGAGAAAAAACACGAGAGAAGAAGTAATTTTCTCCTGACCAAAATCTGGACATACAGGATTAAACTCAACTCTTTTTATAATATCAGATAAATGGTATTTCAGATAAATGGGATGAAAATGGAATGGGATGGGAATGGAAACTTAATGTTACGAGGAATGGGCGAGAAACTAGCCTATATGACTGCAGCAGAGTCATTTTGATTTTCTGTGAGGTGCAGGAGAAGGAAATAGTTATGAGTATAATTGTAGTGGATAATATATTCCGGTAGGTGGCGGTATACACCTTTTATGTTGTTTGCTGCCTGCCAGTAGGTCAGAGAAGAAGAAGAACGCATGTCCACAACTTCATAACTGTACTAGCACTGTCAAGGTGTCAAACACCGAGTTCTTCTGTTTTTACATGTTTTGTGTGTCCAGACACTTCGGATAACAAGACCAACCCGGTGAGTTGACTCGTAACACACGAGTTTTGTCGTGGATCGTCCCTTAAACGATCAAATCAAAATGTTTTTGAGACAGAGTCAGTTAGCTAACCTAGACCATTAAAGGTAGGCTAAGTGTTAAGTCGACCTGAAACCTTCAACATAACAGTCCCACTAAATTAGATGATTTATTTACTTACTTTTTTTTTATATACATGTCAAATAGGTTAAAGAGCCTTTCAGCCTTAAAATTACAAAACATTTTAACTCAACTGAAAAACGTGCAATTTTGCTGATAAGTTGTGTCTCATCAATTTATTTTGTCCTTTGTTTTGTTTTTGGAATCTGAAAGGGGGCATGATTATCCATATTTCAGAATATTTATTTGTGGGGAGTGACTCCTCAATATTTGTCGACTTCAAATGACTCTTTTAGACAACATTGCCTTAAGCATAGTGCATGTCATTTAATTTTACGCTTTTCACATGGAACTAAAGGGCATCATCTAATTTCTGTTACATATACAGTGATGGACAAAATGAGAGTCACCTAACAACAAATGAACATCAAATACCTAATATGTTTTAGGCCATGGCTTGTCCAGCTTCACTCCTCCCTGAATTGCTGTCCTACAAATCCTGAAGTTTGTGTAGGGGGTTATTCAACTTTCTTTTAATAAGTAAAGCACCAGTTCTCTGAGGGATGAAGAATTGGCACCATGGCAGTGATGTTTACACCTTGTGACTGGGAAGGCCATGAACATTTGCAGTTGACTTATCTGGTTGATTAAACCCGTTTTTGGATTTGGTTAGCTGTATGTATGGGGGCATCATGAGGGTTTTTCAGCCCAGGATACATCTAATTCTGTTAAACCACAACAGACATTGTGGGTTGATATTATACTTCAAAGTGTCCCTTTAATATTTTAAATAACACAACTGTTCTGTTGATTCAGCATCATCTTGTGAACGAGTGCAAGGGCAAAGCGACTGGGCTTCCATATCGCGGGAAGACATGTTTCGACGAAGGATGCCCTTCACACAGATGGCCTTTGCCACGGTGCTTGGGGTTGTTGGTGGTGTTTATATTTACAGACCTTATTTTGAGCCCCTGCAGAAGAGCCCGGGACAGCAAACTCAGGATCAGAGTCGATCAGGGGAAAATGATTCATCTCTCACAGAGAATCCTGAACAGGCAGAAACCAGAAGAAGTGCATCAGAGGCTGGTGGACTGTCAGAACCAGAGGCCAAACCAAGGCCAGCATAGATTCAATTATGATTGCTTTATGTAATTATTGTAAAAAAGTATTTAGTAATTTGCCTTACTTATCTTCTCAGTGTCAAAATTGTCTTACTCATTGTACGTGTCTAATATGTGTCTTGGATGAATGACCTAAAGAAAACCCACTTGCATTTGTCAAAATGTTTCCATTTGTCATTCTTTCATACTTCTTGTTTTGCACTACACACTTAAAGCACAGACTATTACTCCAAAATCACATCAAAAAACAAACTAAACTCACTGAGTCGTACTGTATATTGGGTTTGTTAGCAAAATGCAGAAATAGGACAGCTTTGAATCTAAATATTGCAGAAAGCAGGTCAGTGTTTTCAGACTGGATATGTAACAACTGCAATATTTTAGGACATTCATTAAAACTTAATTTATTACTAGAAAACTCAATACATTCATGGTCTCTAGCCTGGTACAAGAGCTTAAATATTAAACAGTACTTAAACATAAATATTCTCATTACTGCAGTTTTAAGGCAGCCATGCAGGCAAACGGGCAATTTTTGTCCTCAAAATGGTTAGTTTGTTGAATTGTTGATCTATGAAGACCCAAAAAGCACACCCTTCATTACTTCCTCATGTCTTCATGGAAGATGCTAGAAGAGTTGCAGAAGTCTTCTCTAGGTGGCAGCCTATACTGTCCAAGAAGTGAACAACAATCATTCAACTGAATGGCATTCCTCTTGAATGTGAGATGATTGAAGCATAAATTTGGCAACAAACACAACTACTAAAACGATATATTAGGTTAAAAATCTAAATTCAATTACTGGTAAGCAGGTGACGACTTGCACCTAACATATGCTGACTTAAAACATTGTTTTTATCAGATGCCTGTTGGCACAATGTCATGTCAGCTGACCTCTTATCTGTGATGCTGAAGTGTGAACGCTGTCCCACCTTTAGTGTGACTGTGTGATCTATCAGCTTACACTTAGAATGACTTGTCAAATGACGTGGGCTCTTCTTGTGACCCCCACACTCCTGGGGTCCTCAGGATGGACCTGAGAGATCCTGAGCAAAATAAGGACTAATTTAATTTCACTATAGTTTAAATGGGGGACCCCTACTGTACATCACGCTTGGCAACACAGTCAGAGGTGGGGGTATGATCCCCATGTGGGATACCCAATTAAAATATATGCACCTGCTGTGATGTACAGCACTTTGGATAAAAATACTCAATAAAGGGTGTGTTGTGTCTTACTGTATGTCAGCCTGTTAGCAAGATGAACTTCACTTCCTTCTGTTGCAAACCACCTACCACATTTTCTTTATGGTTTGGACTACATATGAAGTCTTGTGAGTGCAAGAGCAATGCTGTAAATTTTAGTTTTCCACTTCCAATTTAGATGCTTCTTTATCCAGAGTGTCTAAAGTTATCGGAGGGTTAAATTGAATGCTTTTAATGTCTTTTTTTTTAGACAAATTAACAAAATTTCAATGATCTTCTCTAATTCAAATAAGCATTGCAGATGAGTATAAAGGTAAGCACTACGCTATATTGAGTCTGGTGCAGAGGTTTGTCTTAGGTAGGAATAAGGAAAGTTTTTAACTAGACGATTCTATGAACTGTTGTAACTGTTTCCTTTAGGCTAGATAGCAAAGTGTTCAGGAAATAAATCCAAGTATTAGCCTTTTTCCGTAGAAAAGGTAAGTACATGTAAAACAATATTCCCTCTGAGTTCTGTGCCAGCAGGCAACCTCAAAACTTTACAGTACTTCAGTAAATGTACTCAGTTACTTTTCTCCTCTGTACAGCTGCATCCACAGTGTCCATAAACCCCTTCATACATCTTCCCAACTTAATGCAAATTTAAAGCCTTTCTCATGGGCGGAGATTTACCAGACCGTTTCAGATACCTGCAGGTCCACAGTAATGGTGTTGATTGTGTAAGTCGTTATGAATTGTGGAGCGGACGGATGTTTCCTCTCCACTTGCTGCTGGTGAATAATGAAAACTCTTGAGCTCGGTGGGAGGAGCCGTTTCTCAACAGCATGAACCCCACCGCGGAAAGTTAAGTACTGTTTAGTGTTAATGAAGCTAAGTCAGTTAAGGCAGCTAATGGCCCAAAGGGGCGACGGGAAAACTGCAGCCGTAATTTAGTTCACCTTTCGGAGAGTCTCACTGTAGTTTTACAGCTATTATTAACCACAAAACATCGCTCTGCAACGCCCAGGGGCTGGTAAGTGTGTTTTCAGGAAATGTCACTCGCCGAAAAAACTGCCTCTAGCATCTGTCTGGAGTTAGCAACAGACTGACAAGTTTGCTTTTAACTGAACTTGCCTGCTAACTCGATAACTTGCCTACTACCCATATTAACTCATAAACTACCTAGATACAGCTTTTAATTTTAATTTTCCCACAATTCAAGACAACTGCCGTTAAGAAACATTAGTTTGTTGTTTGTTTGTTTTTACACCTGCTTTCCTTCCCTTCTCCTACAGTGTTAGCTTTTGTCGCAAGATAAACAGACAAACGTCTGTCTATGAGTACAAATCAATCTCTCACTTTAAAAGACTTTCATTTAACATCTACCACAGTTTACAGGCCTTCCTTGACATCTGCCATCTGTTTCTAAGATAGATATAGCTGGGAAGGAGCAAAAGTGGTCAAGACTTGAATCCGTATCGTTTTAAATGTTCTTTGCGTCTGAGAGGTCATCTGACCACCCCGGACAGCCACATGAGGACCAGCTGAGGGTCCTTAGATCAGGGTGATGATGTTTTTGATGTCAGTTAGTTTGTTTCAGTAAATCAGTTTTATGAGTGTTTCTGCCTCATGGTGGGAATGAGTTGTCACTCTTGCCTCCTACATCCTCACACGTGCTGTAGGTCTCAGAGAAAATATAAAACGTTATGATTGAGTGGTTAATGGCATTAGGAGCCAGAGTTTAAAGATGGCTTGGCATTCCTATTGATTGTCGTTACTTTATATAGATTTTTCTCCTGAGTGGCATGTCGTTTTAGTACATGATGTGGCAAGTGAGCAGTGAGTCATTTTGCATTTCCCTTCTGCTGCACCTCCTTTCATCTCATATGGAGCGAGCTCAGGTTTATGGTATCTGCACATCCGCATTTTCCTGAGGAGCTGACAGCCTGTGTGTTGGACAACTGCCCAGGGTGGGTCCTGGACTTCTTCTTGACATGTGATTAAAGCTGGGTTTTGTTTGCTGCTCTTTGTAGGTGGCAGGAGATCCCTGGCAAACACAGCTAATTCTCTCACTCCCACAGTTAACAAATGAGAAAAAAATGCCAGCTGATATCAGAGTTGGAGCTGCTAGTGTACAACCTGCTGGCTCTCCAAACAATGTTAACACCACTACCTGGCAGCTGTGCACTCCCATGTAAAACTTACTCTTAGACAAATTGCAAGATATTGCTCTTAATAATTATGCAAATCACCAAAGAATTATAAAAATGGCACACGTCCTCGAGCATCCTGTTCCAAGATTGTCAGGATAATATAACAGTCAGTTCCACACTAGATAAAATGTTTATTAATAAACCAAAACATTTGGATAAGCTAGATGGTTATTGGAGCGTTGCCAGTACCAGCCAGTGAGCCGCCCCTGCTGAAAGAGTTCAGTTACATTACTCTGGGGTGGATAGTTTTAGTGTCACATGATGTAAATACCGCTGGTGAAACCTTCTCACTGGAGGAAACTCTGTATTCTGTAACACCTCCGTATTTTAGTAAGACAGAGCCTTAGTTGTTGTGTGTAAGGTGGTTCTGGGAAATATGAGATTGCTTTAAGTTATTTTTGCTTTAAAAACAGAGCAATTTAACACATATTGGCTTAATCTATGTGGTTTTTGAGCCATAAAGGTTAACAATGTCAAGTTTATAAGGCAAGCTCGGAAATGGGCACACCATTTAACCACAGGCATTTTAATTCACAATCTCGCTCTAGATCTTGACGTGTGTTAAGAGATGTGTGAAGGAGACGACTATTCTTGCCTATTATCCACACTTTGTCAATGCCATTTCTTTGGTACCTGTGCGATTTCAATAAATAGTCCAGCATCATTCTCATTGATTTGGAGGAATCTACAGTGTAGGTGGTTGGAAATCAAGTCCGATGGAGGCTTTACTATTAACTATCTTCAGCAAGGTCTATGTGAGGCAGTAATTAGCATAAGACTTAAATGTTTCCTCTTACTGTTTCCTTTACTGAGAGCAGTTTGTTGCCTAACACAACGGAAGATCACGCTCTGGCATCATGGCTTCTGTGCTTCCTTCCACAGTTGTGATAAGACTTGGGGCTGCGAGATATAACAACAAAGTGGTTTCAAGAATGCACTTTTCAACACAGCTTGATGTAGTAGATGTACATATGCTTTTCACTGTACCAAGCATCTTTCAGTATGAAGACATGCTGTGCACAGCATGTGGTGGCCTCAGTGCCCTCAGTTTACAGATTTGGTCATGATAGTTAGCTTGGCGATAAAGTGGTAATTTACTTACATAATCGGGATCATCAGCAGTGGAGTTTTGTTTGACACAAGAAACTGCAAGTAAACCTCCTTCACTGACACGGCAAGTCAGTTTTCTATCAGGATCTTCCATAATGATGTCAGCAGCTAGGGCGGAAAATAAGATAAATGTTCAGTGCATCAGCTGATAAACATGATCTTTGGTGAGTAATCCCTCTCCTGGCTCGCAAAGAGTTGTTAATTGCTGGTGAACGCAAACTTATCTTAATAAATGATCATTTTTTATATAGAAATAAAGCAAATGGCCAGAAAAGTTTTCATCCTGTTTGATTTGTAGCACACCATCACTATCCTGTTGAAACTTTTCAAAATGCAAGCAGTGGAGATTTATGTGTGTCAGAGGATGTTTGCAATGGAAGAGAGATGAGTAATATCATGAAGGAAAGATGAAAATTGTCAAGAAATTGTCATGGTGAAACTCACAAACCATGTTTACTTGTGAGTATAAGAGCTTTGCCTGTTGGTGGCATGAGGAAGATTTTTTTCTATTGATTGATGTGAAGCTATCGTGCTGCCAGGCTTACCATGTCAGATTAATATCATTTCACTGTGGGCTCCGGTGTTTGGAGCACCAATTTATGAAAGTACCTTATTATTTGCTATATGTGTGTGTGTCAACAACAGAAGGCAGATAGTGAAAATTAATCTCGCTAATGACCATGCCTTATTTGTTTTATTAGGAAGGTAGCGGGGAAAAAGCCAAAACCAAAAAAAAAAAAAAAAAAATGAATGAGAGGTGTGGGGTTTGCCAATATTTCAGTATACAGTGATGGAGAGTGGCAAAGCAAGAAACAAAAGCAAAGAAAGAATTTGGAGGCATAAATATGGGTTTTAAATTTGTCACATAAATGCGAGTTTTAAGAACCAGTTGCCAAGGCAGTGAGTGCCTCTGCTGCAGAGATCAGGCCGCAGCAGGAGCATCGGACTTCATAGTTGTTGGGCTTTGAGCTCATAGTTCACCAACCTTTAAGGCTGTTGATCAGCACATCACTTGCTTTAGGAACCATTTCCATCACAGTCCATTTATCATGGATCATGATTTTACACGAGGCCTTAAGCTGCTTATTGCTCAAGATGAAGGGTTCAGTGCCGGTCACACTGAAAGAATGCTGGACTTGTCTGAATCCGTTTCTATGCTGTGGTCATATGACACATGCTATGTTTTCTTAGCTTGGTCTTATAGACCTTGCTGGTTCAGAACATAACATCCAGTAGATATGACAGTGCTCGTCATGCTCACTGTGTGGCTTTAAATGAAAGTTGCATTTTTGTGCTATGTCTCATAGCCCAGAGTGTAATAAAACAATTTACTAATCAAAGGAAAGGGCACTGTGGAAAGGAAATAACTAATTAAATAATTAATTATGTCTAGGTTTGTGCTACAGTGCGGTGATAGTGCATCAGCAAAAACTGAAATAACTTCTGGTTAGATGTGTGTGTGAGTGTGGCTGCAGAGGGATTTCAAGTGTTTCCTTTTACTGTGTCAGCAAACAAACAGGCAAGGTTCTCACTATACACAGATTAGCCTCCACTAATGTCTGCATAATGTTGAGGAAAAAAGGCTAAATTGTTATGTATTTCTGCCTCCAGAATTGAATATAGCTTAATCCATCTAATATGTGAGTTTTACATTTGGAGTTAGGATTTGTGTGTGTGTGTTGGAAAATTACGTGAAAAAATTTTGTATGTTGGTCACTCACATTATTGTCAGTTTTATGTTTAATGGTTTTTCTTTTTCAGGTTATGTGTGATTTTCCTTTAAAGTGTTGCTTTAAGCCATGTTATTTCATCTCATGGGCTACTGAATAGTTAGGATCTGAATTTTTATAGTTTTAAAGCTACGCTTAGGCCTATATGGTGTCACTGTTACCAATTTTCATTCTTGTAAACATGAATTTACTGGTCCAATCTGAAAAGGATTTCTATATAGAATACAATTTGTATATAAGCTGCAATTTAATATGTCAACAGAACTTGTCAGCATTACTGCAAATGTGTCACATTTAAATGTTTTAAAACCATAACACTGACATGTAAAGTAGATTTATAAAATTTTGGGATTGATTTACATAGTGCTACATCACAACTACACCCCCACTGTAGGCAGACCTGCCTCAGTGCTTGGTAACATTTCATGCACATTCTCCAGAGTACATCTAATGATGGCCTGTACTCCAACTGAATGTAGATTTCATGCTGTTAAGTCAACCAGCTTCATTCAACTCAGCTTGCTCTTCCCTCTGCACAAGAAGTCAATATCAGTGCTATAGTTGTTTTGAAACTCTAGTTCACATTAAAATGGTTTATGTTGCAATAAAATATAAACCAAATTGCCTAAACATCACCTAAGGGACAGAATATGAGTAAACCCCTGCTAGTGTTGTTGTAGACAGCTAATGCACAGTATCAAAGAAGTGCTGTTTGGTAGCTGGCAGCTCTTAGCTTGCTAGAAACACGTGCCACTTGTCCAATTTTTTTTCCCCCACTTGCCCTGGATAATCAGACATCCGTAAATGTCGAACGCTCCATTCATGTTTGTGTATTGGAGTATTGTGTGTCACCTCGGTTTTCTCTCTATCATCTCTTTACCTTACAATGTCGCTCTCTTCCCTTTACAACTTGATTGTTTGGGGAGGGGGGAGTAATATCCAAGTCACTTAGTATGTTTCGTTCATTTGTGCATAAACCTCCATAAACCTAAATCTAAAACTTTTTTTAGAGTGTGTCAGTAGCTTTGTCATCATGTACTCAAGTTTGTGTTTTGTTGTGTTGTGTGTGTGTACGTGTGTGTTCCTATGTCAGATATAAGCACTCACTATGTCTGATGGGGAATACGATTACCTCATCAAATTCCTAGCCCTTGGTGACTCTGGAGTGGGAAAGACGAGCTTCCTGTACCAGTACACCGATGGCAAGTTTAACTCCAAGTTCATCACTACAGTGGGAATAGACTTTAGAGAAAAGCGAGTGGTAAGTTGACGTCTCCTGCTAAAATCACGTTGCATTTTGAACTGCTGGGATTTCTTGTTTTTGGCTCTCTTCAGCACTTCTGGAACTATTCAACTTGCACAAGTAGAGTTGCTTCTCAATTAGTAATAATTGAATAGCATAAATTCACCCATTCATGCAAGCTTTACCTTCCTAGCAAATAGTGCGGTTTTATGTTGCTTTATTAAAGCTAAATAAGCATATCATTTTAAAAAATGTGTACATGTTTTCTACTCTCCCTTTGTGAAGTAACATTTCTTTGTTTCCTTGTGTGCCACAAACAGCCTGTTTAGGAGCTTAAATCCATTCCAGCTCTTGTAACAAAAGAGCACTGATGAGTGTTGTAAGAGGAATCTGAGTTAACGCTTGGAGGATGACTAATGTCACAGAGCAGTGGCACCCTCCTTAAGAATAAACACTCAATACCATATTGGCAAACATCACAGCAATAAAGTATTCAGTATTTACTCAGTATTCTCTCACTGATGTACTGCTCAAAAAAGTTAAGGGAACACTTAAATCACACATTAGATCTTGATGAATGAAATATTCATGTTGAAAATCTTTAGTGATGTAAATTTGTTGAGAACAAAATGATGTAACGACTGTCAGTGGAAACCAAAAATCATCAACCCATTGAGGCTGGCTTCAAAATCACACTGAAAATTAAAGTAAAAAATTTAATTTAAATGACAAGCTGATCCAACTTGGGTAAATTTCATCACGGCAACTCATTATATGACTCAGTAGTGTGTATGGCCCCAACGTGCCTCTGTGTACTCCCAACAATGTCTGGGCATGCTCCTGATGAGTCGGTGGATTGCATCCTGGGGGATTTCCTCCCAGACTTGGATCAGGGCATCAGTGAACTCCTGGACAGTCTGTGGCCGTACTTGGCAGTGTCGGATGCACCTATACATAACGTCCCATAGGTGCCCAATTGGATTTAGGTCAGAGGAACGTGAGGGCCAGTCAATGTTATCAATGCCTTTGTCATCCAGGAACTGCTGACACACTCTGGCCATATGAGGCCTGGCATTGTCCTGCGCCAGGAGGAACCCAGGGCCCACTGCACCAGTGTCAGGTCTGACAGTTGCTCTGAGGATTTCACCCCAGTACCTAACTGCAGTCAGGGTACTGTTGGCTATGACATGGAGGTCTGTGCGACCCTCCAAAGATATGGCTCCGCAGACCATCACTGACCCAACTGCCAACTGTAACTGTTATGTTACAGGCAGCATAACGTTCACTACGGCATCTCCATACTCTTTCACACCTGTCACATGTGTGAACCTGCCCTCATCTGTAAAGAGAACGGGGCGCCCATGGCGGACCTGCCAATTCTGGTGTTCTCTGGCAAATGCCAATCGAGCTGCACGGTGCTGGGGTGTGAACACAGGTCCCACTAGAGGACGTCGGGCCCTCATGCCACCCTCATGGAGTCTGTTTCTGACAGTTTGGGACACTAGCAGAACACAAAACTAGAGAAGAGTCAGTCAGGAAGGATAAGGAGAGAGCAATTGTCTGTGGGCACCACATGCAAAACCGTTTCCTTTTTGGGGGGTGTCTTGCTGTTACCTCTCCATTCCACCTGTTGTCACTTTCATTTGCACCACAGTGGGTGAAATTGATTCACAATCACTTGTCGTTCCTAAATGGACAGATTGATATCCCTGAAGTTTAACTGACTTGGTGTTACACTGTGACGATTAAGTGTTCCCTTACTTTTTTTGAGTCAGTCCTTTTGCACTGCCATCACTTTATCCTCTTGTAAAACTTTGTGGTATAGCAATCAAACTATTAAATTTAAACAGTTTAAACTAAAAAAATGCATTAAATCTGAAACTTTATGGCATAAAGCTGTCCATCAGACATGTTTGACTTTATTGTTCTTTCAGTCGTCTCTCTTGTACTTTTATTTGCAAAAACTAAAATAAACATTTTAAATGTGTTGCTACCTAACATTTTTAAGCAACCTGAAACCTGTCTTTGATTGTTAAAATCCATCTGTGATAGCATTGCTGGTGCAAATCACCATGTTCACTCACTGTATGCCATAAAGTCACCACTAAAAGTACTGAAATAGCACTAAATGGAATTTTAATATGAAAATCACCGCCGGGCAGTGTACTAATATTATATTGATATCATCATATGAAGCTCAATATCATCTCGGATTTTGCTTATCATTATATTGTGATATGGCATAAGTGTTGCATTTCCTTATTTTAAAGGCTCTTGCAGTAAAAGGATGTAGTTTTCAGAACTTAATAGACTGCCGTAGTGGTTATATTATTTCTCTCTTTCATTCTTGTGATAAATGAAGTGTAAGGAAGATCCAGTTTGTCTGAGATGACCTCACATGTCTCTGTCTGTTTCACTCAGCTTTACAAATCCAGCGACTCAAGCGGGGCAGACAGAGGACAGAAGATCCACATTCAGCTGTGGGACACCGCAGGACAGGAGAGGTACCTGAGC